>JAQFJA010000008.1:21628316-21646034 GCA_029874485.1 Naso brachycentron | reverse complement strand
TTCGTGGACAGCAACAGTGGGTCAAACTGCCAGGTGTGTCAGGGTCTATGGCATCCTGAAAAAGCTATATCTACCTGTACAGGGCTATGATCAGAGATAACAATACTGTTGTACTGGCTCCCCCTGATCATAGGGAGGAATGTGTCATCTAACAGAAAATAATCATCCTAGAACAGGAATGGTGCACTGAAGAGAAGAAAGAATATTGTTTCATGGTGGGATTGTTTTTCCTCCAAGGGTCAAAATAGTGTAAGATGGGGCGCCCGGTGGCTCAGTCGGTAGAGCAAGCGCCCCATATACAGAGGCTTGAGATTTTGAGATTTTTACTATTGGGTTTTGAGTTCGATCAATCCAAATATGGATGTAGTACACCATTAAAATCTCCCCCTAATATCACTTGGTGGTCTTGACATCAGGGAGGGCATCAATGAAATTAGACAGGAAAAGTGGATCATCCCAATGTGGTCCATATACATTAGCCAGCGCCAGCTGTGTGCTGTACAGTTCACCCGTCACTGTCACATACCTTCCCCTGGTGTCAGAGATGGTCAATAATGAAAGGAATGAAATACCCTTTTTTTTATCAAGGTGGCTGTGGGGCGCCCGCTGGCTCAGTCGGTAGAGCAAGCGCCCCATATACAGAGGCTATGTCAACGCGCAGCGGACCCGGGTTCGATTCCACCTGTGGTCCTTTGCTGCATGTCATTCCCCCTCTTTCTGCCCTGTTTCCTGTCCACTCTTCAGCTGTCCTGTATATAAAGGCGCAAACCCCCCCAAAAATATCCCAAACAAAAAAAAAAGTGGCTGTGCCCCATGTTCTGCACTCATTCCTCAAGCAGAGTATTTGCCCTATCCAAGCCTTCTGTAGTTTCGCCCATTTAGTTGATCAGAGGTGCGTTTCCTGCAAAAATATGTCAAAGCACAAAGATTTAAAATGTGCAAAAACCCTGCTCCACTTCACTGGACTGTGAATTCCCTTTATATTCCAACTCAAAAAGCGAACGCTGCGCACATCCCAAGTGTTGGACATTTTTCCAAGACAAATAGAAAAATAAAGACAAATAAAACCCTGTCCACTGCCCCCAAACAAGAACAGAAGAGCCCTGGAAACCTATGCTGATCTACCACTTCCTCAGAGATCGCATCCCACACTCCTAGTATAACAGAGCAAATAACCATAAACAAACTGTATAAGTCATGACCAGGGAGAACAGTAATCACTGATCAACAGTGAAAAATAATAAATGCAAAAAATTATGTTACACTAAAGTGAGTCTCACCTAAACAGTGTCTGGTAAATGTTCAAAGTATTTTGAAAATATCTAACACCACTAATAACAGACTAGAAACAAATATGCAGTGTATAAAAACATGTACATGTGTGCAGTCATACACACTGTAACAGAAAGAAAATACACCCATACCCACAAGTGTGTATACCCATATATATAATCACTTAAACAATAGCTTTCAAACTCTGTAACAGGCATTAATCAAGCATTCAAAATAACATTACCTGTAATTCCCCAGCAGCAAATATCAAAGTGTACTTACAGAGTATTTTGGCATTTATGTCTTTGTGCTAGAGTCTATCAGTGCCAATATCTTGCTCTGACTGCTAGCAATCCCCAGGGCCCGAGGCTTTAGCGGCCTGCTCCTTACCGCATCTCTTTTTACTCATGGCACCTTTGGATTTTTGGATTTGGAGCTTCAGACTGACTCTTCAGGCTGTGCTCTCACATGCGGTAACTTATGCTTTGTGAAATCATTCCTCTCAAAATGAATAAAAATTGAATGAATTAGGACAACAAAAATATGATAAAATAAAATGTATATGTATTTTTGTTATCTTAATTCATTGTATTGTAATTTTCATTTATTCTTCCATTCTGACAATGACTCTGATCTATTTTTGCACATGAACTCTTGAAGCCAAACGAAGCACAACATTCACAGCCACTGTAGCCAAAGGAAAATTAAATCCATATTTATCTTCCTATGGCTCTTTTTTGCTCTCTCCTCAGTGCATCACTGCCCTTCCTCTCCTTTTCATTTCACGTTTCTGCTGCTCATTCTCTGAACTTTCTGTGACAGAAACTATTGAAACACGCAAAATCCTCATTTAGATACCACCCCATCCACCAAGTTTTCACCTGTTGTCTGTCATGCAATTATTCTTGATAGATCACTCATTAAACGTACACCAGCAAAACGTGCAATGTGTTAGAGTGCACACACATTTAGTACTCCGTGTTTAGGATCTTAGTAAATCAGACCCTATGTGTTGTTAGGTCCAGATGGCCTGGGGCGTTTTTTCCAAATAATTTGGGTGGAGGGGAAAAAGTTTCAACAACTCCAGGATTTACTAAAACTGAAACAGCATCATTTGTTGTGATACAGTCTCTTTATACTGTTCTCTTGGCAATGGCAGCACAAAGTTCAGCTCAGTACAGCAAAAGCACTCATTTTCACAACAAGCACACAGGACCATTTAGAGTTATTGGAAAGTTTATCTGATGACTTTAGGCTGAGGCAGGCTAGCACTTCCCACTGACCACCAGTATCTGAGCTAAGCTAATTAGCGGTGGGTGAGCTTTGCCCGTCTCTTTCTTGTTACTGTGCACACAGTAGGGTGCTAAAGAATAGTACGTATCTTCTTGTCTTGAACTCAGAAGTGAGGCAAGTAACAAAAAAGAAAAAAAATGTTGGTGTATCTCTTTAATCTGAGCTTCTGAGATATTACTTTACTCACCATGAAACTCACTCAACATTGGCTGTTTCCAAAACTGCATAGCTATTATACTAGTAATACGTGATAATTTGGCCAAAAAGTAGTATGTAGTAGGTGTATGTATGCGCGAGCATAATCTGCAGTATGCCAAAAAAATTCCCGGATGTATGCAAATTCGGAGGAAATCCCCAGTATGCATCTGTTAAGTGCCAACCGTTTGTTAATGGGACGCACTGTCCCTGAATGCATCTTTGGACACATTGCTCGTGGGTGTGTTGTGTTCCTGTTGCTCTCCTCTCTCTCTCTCTCTCTCTTTGCCTTTTCTGTTCCTCCCCCACCTGTCTTTTGCAGGACAACACCTGAGAACAATTTGTCTGCAAGTGACAAATTATTTATGGCGATGCACCCTTTTGTTCTATTTGTCCAGGATCTCCAGCCCTTTTTGTTTGTTTGGGTTCTTTTTTCTGAGTAAAGTAAACATTTTGGTGAAACATCAAACTTTGCAAACATTGAACCGTGCTATGGCGTCCCTTGTGTATGTTTGGTCTCTAGAGCCTGTGTTGTATGATAAGACAAGCCTGCCTTGCCAGTTGTTTCCCACAATGCAATGCCTGGCAATATTACAACCAACAGCTGGCCAGGCATTTGATGTTAAAGTTGAATTAAAAAAAAAAATTGTTATCGGTGCTGGTTTGTGCCCATTCTGGGTAATCTGCCCATGTACTGCTGTAAGAACAGATGGCATACTATTTGTTCATTCAGTATCCAGTATGTAGTACGTACAGTATGCAGCATGTAGTATGTAATAGATGGTTCTGAGAAGAGCCAGTTCCTCTGTCAGAGTGCAGTCTTGTCAAAGCTGATGTTGGGCACCCAAACACTTCAGAAGAATGTTTATATTATCCAATCACATTTTCCTTGCAACTCATCCAAATTATACACACTGGCTCACCTTTGACTTTAACTTCAAAATAATCATTTGTCCATTTCTCATGAGGAAGGACAACAGTCAGCATCTACTTTTCTTTCTTTGACAGTCGCAGTGACGCATGATCCATATGCATACTTTAATTTCATGATTATTTATTATTATTATTATTATTATTATTATTATGATAGAGGAAAAGATCAAAAGTAACATTTAAATGGACTTGACTCAATTAAAACTGATGAACTGCAGGTTCCTGTTCTGCAGCACTAACTATCTAACTAAATAAATAAATGAATATTTAAAAAAAAAATCACGTCACAAAACAGAAATGGCTGACAGAAAGACAAAACAATAAACAATTACACAGACATTCAGAAGAGAGGAGACTTGACTGAAATAGACAGATTGCAGGTGTGTCCATCCATTAGATGGTATTTATGCACCTGCTTGAAATGTGTAACTACTTAAGTTATTGTCCTAATATAATCTAGGATCTCGTTATAGATTTTAGATGTAAAAAAATGATCTCTGACAATAGTTGTTATAAGCTGAGACTGCAGTTAATGGCTGTGAGAGTCATCCAGTGATGCAATGTTGCGTCTTTGAACTAGAGCAGTTATTGTTATGGATCTGATGATAAAAATTATTAGTATGATTATTTGTATAATAATACACAGTAATGATTTTTGTATTATTTTGAATGGACAGGATAGAATATATTTACTACGTAAAATGAAGTTTTTTGTCTAATTTTAAAATGTTTTACACTGCACTAGAGAGGAAACTGAAACAACAACATATATGTCAAAGCAACAACAGTTACTACAAGATTACTACAGAGTCAGTCAGCAACAAGAACTAATGAATGAGAGCTGAAAGAAAAGGACTAGGAACTGAATAAATATGGCACCTATAAAAACACAGATGCTTAGTCAGATCTATCCTGTTACAACTAAGATAACAACTAAAAAAAAAATTCACAGACAAATTTAGGTAGGCTTCTCCATCCATAAACTCCACATGCATTAATAAGCCGATAGCACCGTCCACACTGCTCGCCTGCATGAATATTTTAATTGCCATTGCATTTAAACAATACCCTACTCCACTATCTTTCTTATTGTTATTTTCCTTCCTCTAGTAAGGCAGTTTTTTTTTCCTCTGATTTTTCAAGCGTGTCACAGGCTGAGTCAAACAGTCTTAAGCTGGACCTTCACTACACTGGCAATGGAGTCCCATAGAAGGCAGATCATGTGTGACATAGAACAAGGGTTTAAGACTAGTTTTAAAAGCACAAGTGGAACCCTACACTTACTTAAACTGCCACTGCTACTACTACTGAAGGGGTTGCCTGGTGGGAGAAAGTCTTTTCGACCTTTTCATTCTATGCCGTCTATGCACATGAAAATGTACCCAGCCTGATCACACGTATAGCCCAGTCATGTCCAGTCACATGTAGAATTACTGGAGAGAGCTATTACCCATACAGCCCAATAGAAGGCTACCAACTGTGCTTATAGAAGCGGGGTTACAATGTTTCAACACTGCCATAGGTAGTACGTTGGTTAGCTGTTCTTGCTCGAAATTGCTAATTAAAGTAGACAAACAGGCTGTCCAAAATATGCACTTTTCCTTCTGTGTTTCTTGTTTTTCAAAGGTTAAAAAAAAGGTGACTCACACTTAAGACTTTAAAAGCACAATATCTCTCTGACTAAAGCCACATTACAACGCCATATTAAGGCTATTGTAGGGGAAAAAAGATGAGCTGGGGGATTTTAATTAACAATTTTACAATTTTAAACTAGCAAATTTACCAGAAAAAAACTCGCATATTTTCGGACATTGTAAAGTCACAAATTTGCAAGTTTTAAAATCAAATCAAGGAAGGTAACAGTCTACACTTTGCAAGGCTGGACTTATTTTGTATTATGCCTGCAGTGGCAGATCTTATCATATTCTACTTTTCAGTTGGATATAGTAATAATAAGTAGTATGTAAATGTATTAGGAAATACTAGTTATTTTAGCCTGGTGTGAGGATTGTGGACCAGGGACCAGACTATGGAGTGAATAATTCCGGGCCAGAGAATACTCTAATTTCAAATGCAGGGAAATTAACACAGTGAAGGTGTGTGGTTCTTCATCACTCACACACACACATCTAAAGGGAGGGGGAAGAAGGTGTTTAAGTCTTTGCCGAACCTGGCAATGTGTTGGTCCGTACGCACTCACATCTGCATCAATCAGCTGACTTTTGTACTCCCATAATCACCTAATCATCAACGGCATCTGGAATCTGAAGAGAGAATACAAAGGGCTTAATGCTCTTTAGGATATGGACTATAAAAAAATTAGCATGCCCTTATCCAACTGGAAAGCAGAGTTTGGTAAGATCTGTCACTGCAGGCATGATTCAAGGGACATCTGTCCAACCTTGCAAAGTGTAAACTGTTTCCTTTCTTCATAGAAAGAAAAACACATATGTTTGACTCTATTCCTCGTGAATTAGCATGTTTAAAACTCGCAAATTTGTGAGTTTGAAAACTGCAAATTTACAAGAAAAATTTGCATATTCTCTGACAGTATATTGTAAGGTCACAAATTATTAAGTGCAGACCATACCCTCTCCACCTGTTTTTTAAAATTTTTTCCTACAATGGCTCTAATACGCTGTCCGAACGCGTCCACCACATGTAGTGAAATCCTAAGCTTGACAGACTTGCCATAGCAAGTTAACATTGCTAAGCTATGACTAGACAATCGCTGTTCAGCTGAGGGGTTTAATAAATGGTGAGTTCTCTAGAACTTGTAGTTTGAAGATTAATCTGGATTATATTTTAGAAAATATGCAGCTTTTAAATTGTATTCCCTTAATTTGTCTCTAATAATTTGACTTGAAAATTCTCTGTTCTGATAGGTAACACTGGTTCATCCAAGTGAGGCTGTCACAGTGCTGCGCAGACTGACCAGGGAACAACCAGACAGGGTTTCCTTCTGGAGTGTTTTCCGCTCAGGTTCACTTCAGCAAACTACCGTCTGTAACATTTGTTTACGTCCAACCCAGCAGCCAGTTTGCAACTACACAGACCTCCGTACAGGCGAGCCTTGGTTCTGCTACAAGCCAAAGAACCTGAGCTGTGATGCCAGAATCAACCACTTTAGGAGAGAATTTAAAGAAAACCTCCCAGTCGAGGAGAAGAAGCTCTTTCAAAGGTGAGGAAACAGACAAAAATGGCATTTTGTGTGATTTCTAATGAATAAGTTGTAAATACAGCAGTCAAGATTAAATCTAAAGATATTTATGATCTAAAGTAATAATTTGAAGCTAAGTAGTCAATTTGTTAGGTTTGAAAGTTGTTGGTTGCAGCTAAGCTGTAACCCTGCAGCACCTGTAAGGCAGGGGAGCAGCAGTATAAAGAGGCACGGTCCCGCCTGTTAACATCTAGGCTATTATGAGAAGATTTTTTAGGCTGTTTTCACACCTATAGTTCATTTGCTCTGGTCTTAATCAGTGGATAAGTTGGTGAACTCAGGGCATTTCCTTCTTGGTTCGGTTTGGTTTCACACAGGCAAAATTCAACCGAACTAAACAAGGCAGGTGTGAAAACGCCCTTCAGAAAAGGTTATTTATTCTCTTAAAGAAAGCAGTTACACTGGCTGGGCAATTTGGAGAGTTTCAAAGTGATCCATTAAATGTTGTTGGCCTACTTAAAAATTAAAGATATTAAGATAAGATGAGATAAGATAAGATAAAACATTATTGTCCGTTTGCATGGAAATTTGTATTGCATCACAAGCTCCACAATCGTTACAATGCCCATTACACATCATACAGCAAACATCACATAACAGTCACATCCCATACCACTAATAAAACCCACAAAAGAAAAAATCTATAACAATAAAACAGAAACTGTACAACACCTATGCAATAGATAATAGATCAGTCCCAGTGAGTGTGCATGTGTGTGTGTATGTTGGGGTTGGGATTCTTAGGAAATAGATCCCTGTTGGGCCTTGTTGCAGATGTAATCCAGATGGTTTGACCAGGAGAGGGCACTGTCCACATACACTCCTAAGTATTTGAGAGAGGAAGACTGTTTTATGGGTTTATTGTTAATAGTGACTGGAACTGGAGTGAAATGAATGTTTACAAAAATGATTTCCTCTGTTTTTATTGGGTTCAGAATGAGGGCGTTCATTCGCACCACCACACCACCCGTTCCACACTGTCAGAGAAGAGTTTTGGTTGCTGCTCCTCTGTCATCAGGGCTACCAAAGCAGTGTCATCAGAATACATGATAAGGTCATGGTCAGGCACAAGAGTAACACAGTCATTGGTGTACATATTTGCATTTTGGTGAGCAGTAAGTCTGGTTTAATTGTGTTGAAGGCGAAGGAAAAGTTGATAAACAGGACTCTGGCATATGGCTTATGCTTAGATGAGTCCAGATGTTTCGAGACCAGGTGCGTGAGGGTGGCAACAGCATCATCAGTGCCGCGTTCACACTTATAGGCAAATTGATAGGGGTCTAATTAACTTGTATAGATCTGGAAAGCAAAAGAGAGATGATTTTTTCCAATGAATTCATCAATACAGAGGTTAGCGCTACTGGATGAAAGTCATTGCACTCCTTGGGGCATGATTTCTTTGGGATTGGGATAATATGTGAGGTTTTCCAGGCTGTGGGGACACTGAGTGTGCATTAACTGCTGAAATATGGGCTGCCACGCCTGGGCTAGCTTCTTACTGTAGGTCTTGAGAACAGAGGTGCTGATGTTGTCTGGGCCGGAGGCCTTGAATGCGTAAAGGTGTTGAAACACACTTGCCACCTGACGAACTGAAATTTCCACTCTGTCCTCTGGCCGTGAAGATACGGACCTCAACACCTCCTCACATCTCTCCTCAGTCCCGGCAGTCTCGAACCTACTGAAAAAGGTGTTCAGCTCAGCTGCGGATGTCAGCTCATCATTCGAGACCAGAGGCCTGATTTGCTTACTTGGCATACCGGCCATGCTTTTCATGGTCCACCACATTTTTCTGGAGTTACTCGTCATAAACATGCTCTCCAAGTGTCTTGTGTGTGTCCTTGTTTTTAAAGGCTGCTTTCCTCTGATTCAATGTTTGTTTAATGTCTTTGGTTATGTAGATTTTATTATTCGGATACACCTTCACTGTTTTTGTGGGGATAATGGACTCTACACAGAAATTGATGTAATCAGTTGTAACTGTACATGCAGAGTCCAAAGTACCCTCCCTCAGCACATCCCAGTTGGTGCAATCAAAACAGCCTCTCAGGGCCTCTTTATTATCTGGGTTCAAGAGTCTTACTACCTTTACATTAAAGGTAGCCTGCTCTGTTCTATAGGAACAAGGGGCCCATTCAGGGTTAGCTGCAGTTATAACAATACTAACAAAAAGGGATCCAAAAGCAAGACACGGGCACAAAAATGCCAAAAAAAATACATGATAGGTGAAAGGTCAAGGTCAAGAAACTGTGCGCTGGACAAGGAGGCCCAGCAATATGGGGCAGAAAGACTGGAGAGGGCGCTAATGAGTGAGCTATGGAGGAGGACTTGTAGTATTTGGCTCTGCAAGACGTTCCAAGGAATCATAAATTTTGAAGTATTCTACCCTCAGTTTAATCAATGGCTAAGTAGCTACTTGTGTTATACTGGACAAACACACACGCCCACAAGATGGCACACAAGACCACCAAAGGACTAAATATGGCTGTGACCACACATAGGCCTAGCTCTCTTGCTAGAGAGTAGCACAACCTTTTTAATTTTGGCTATTGGCTACTTTAATTGGGTATTGTTTGTTAAAATCATTATTGTGTGTTTGGCAGTAACTGTTCTTTCAGGTGTTTAATTGTGGTGTCCCTCATGTCTGTCTGCACATGGAGAGCTGTTTTGTCACTTAGCTGTAACTATCACTAAAACACACAAGAGAAAAGAAGAAACACAAGAAAAGAAAAGAAAAAAACCCCAAAACAACTTAAAAAAAAACAACAACCCTGCATTCATCAAATGGGACCAGCCATATACTAAGTTTTAACCTAGTCTTGTTAAAAGGTTAAAATGAATCGCCAACAACTTGTGTTATTAGTCCTCTAGTTTACATTCAGTAGTTTGTCGTTATTCTGCCCTCGCAACACGTTCTCAGCTTTGTGCAGCTAGACAGATAGTTAACAGCATGAAGAAAGGGAAGCTCCAGAAGTTTTGTTGAGGATTGATGTTTCATCTTTTGTTCTCTTTTCTTCCTCAGTTTTATTTCTTTACACTTTTTTCTCCATTTTTAGTCTGTGAGACTGAAAGAATAAACAGAAAATAAACATTACAAAAGTATAATGTCTGTTGTGTCTTTTACACAACAAAAATATAAAGTTCACAGCATTCTACATATCAACACATTTACACAATAGACTATAGATGTTCCTCACGTATAGGAATGAAACAAGCATCCACAGCATTAACAATCTCACCGTTACACATAATAAATGTGACTGAACAGATGTAAACAAATCCACTAATTAACCTGAGGCCATGCGCCGAGGCCCTCTGCTGGGCAGATTAAACAATACATCGGCAAACAAAGGGCTTCAACCGTGAGCGTAACTCGGCCAAAACAACACAGCCACAAACGTGACAAAATGCATCACTAAAGTAAACAAGTACACAACAGAATAAACCACAATATTGCTATGAAGCTACTAACAAAGATCTGACCAAGTTTCATAATGAAGCTGATGTGTGGTGATTTCCTCGCTGCTGCTCAACTGGTCTGTCGCTGAAACAGGTCTGACTAGGAACTATGACTGAGCTCCGCAGGGCGGAACAATACACGTGTCAAAATTGGAAAAGGTTTTCAGACTAATTGCAGCAGATTTTTGAGAGGATCATTGCCCACAGCACCTTCGGACAAACCAGCCAGATCGCCTAGACCAACCCACGAGGAGAGGGAAGAGAGCCGGCAAAAAAACCCTTACCTTAGCTTGGATTCAGTGGACTAAGGAAAATGAAACAGATGAAATGGAACTCTTGCTGGCTGAGCAGCAGTTAATCAGAGGCTGTTGTGTCCACATCTTTGCAGAGATCTGTCTCCACAGGATTAAGCTGACAGGATTAAGCAGACTGTGTTCTTAACTTACAGCTAAAACACACGGGATGCGATCGTGCCACGGAGTGGAGCCAGTCTCCGTTCGGTGCCCACGTAATCCAATCTGCCTGCTGCAGCGGTGCAGAGCGCCGCAGCACAGAGCGCTCTGCGATTGTTTCGGTTTCTGGCCTATTTTATCCGCGAGCTGCAAGCGACTTTGTCAAGCTGAACAGAGCAGATCGTACTTGACAGGAAGTCACACAGAGAAAAAGCACAGAGAATTCGGCCAATTTTCAAGATTAAAAAAAAATGACAAAACACCCTGTTTAATGAGAGTGTGGTTGTCCTTACTACATATGTGTCTGTCAGTTAACAGAGACCAACACACATACACACACACAGAGACAGAGAGAGAGAGAGTTCAATATTTTACGAGAAAGGGGCAGATGAGCAGAGGAGCTTGTTGACCAGTGCAGAGAACTGCGCTTCTGGTGTGGACAGTGAGGTGCCTGCTCGGATGAGAAATGGCACTTTGTGGCACTTCGCCTCCAGTGTGTCCCCGGCATTACAGAGCGCAGAAGACAGGAGGTGAACTCTGTGTTTTGCTTCAGTGATGCTCGTTATTCAAAAGAGTTACAGTTGATGGACAGTATTTCTCAGATGCCAAACGTTTAATTTACAGATGATGTCCATAATATCATCACTACAGTATCTTGTTGCTGCTGTTTACATTCTGGCAGATGCAAATTTAAAAAATGCACTCAATTATTTCCTTGATGTATATGTATATATGTATACTGGGGTGGACAGTAATGAAGTATATATACTTCAGTACTGTATTTAAGTATATTTTTTGACTATCTGTACCTTACTTACTTACGACTACTACTACTGTACTACTCACTTACTACAATTAAACTTATTACTTTTACTCCACTGCATTTGAAAGACAAATATCAAACTTTTTACATTCTACTTTTACTTTGAAGTCAGCAAATGAATTTTATTATATTTTCTAAAATCGGAAAGACAATCAGCTGTGTTCATGTCGTTCTGCATGTGGTTTGTCTAAGTGGCTTTGCTGAACTTGTACCTCGCACGTCACCAGGGTTGAGCGTGTAGCAAACGTCACTCAGATCAGGCATTTCATTTATCGGTGTTAATGACGGCTACAGCAGATAAGGATGACAATTCTCCACTTGAGCATCCATGGCCATATCTTAAGTTCAAGTTTGAGGTTTCTGAAATGAAGAATGATTTGTTTGGTTTAAATGTTTGCTCTGTTGGCAGCGCACAAACTTCATCACGGCCTACAAAAATTTGCCACCCAGTCAGAGAGAAAAGGACTTAAAATACTTAATAAATATTTTTGGAAGCAAGTACTCCAGTACTTTAAAACTTGAGTAATTATTTGACTGAGCAAGTTTCCCTTGTATAAATATTTGATTAGGAATATCTGTACTTTGACTTAAGAAATGAACTTGTGTATTTTGTCCACCACTAATGTATATAAATAACTGTAAAAAGTAGTCTTTTAATTGTGTTGTGTTACATGTAGGACAACAAACTGTCATTTCATTTTGCAATCCTGTGCTGCACAAGCGTGAATAAATTACTTTGTGCTTTGAAATAAATATCATATCATCCTTTCTTTTACTATCATGTCCTTGTTCAACACAGAGGCGTTATTAGTCAGAGCCATATAAAAGATTTCATGTGACCCAGTGGAATCCAAATTTGGTGTCATTGCTGGTGTGTGAGAGCACCAGGTGTGTCTCTAAAAGTTGTGGAAAAGATCACCAATGATGCTGTGGCTCAGGACAAGCGGGGAAAACAGTGCCTGACCAATTAAAGCCAAAAATAGACAACAATTCACCCATTCCAAAGCCCCACCCCTCTGTCAAACTCTGTCAAGCTGTCGGAGCTAGCAAGAAGTCCACACTGTCAGTATCTGCACTTCCTGGTAAAATGTTATCTAATTTTTAGACAAACGCAAGATTCTGAGGGAGTCAAACTGACATAGCAGTCAATACGGTCAATCTTACAAACATAAAATTAGCAGGTAAAGCCTACAGATCACAGTGTAGCCACTTCTTTTACAAAATAAGGAAGGGTCCTCAAATCAATTTAGGTTTGGTTTAGGACAAGTGGAGGACATGTTAACATTTAAAGTGAAGGGCTTTGTTGTCTGGTTTGAGTTTGGCTTACCAATGTAGCAAACTGTTGACCCAGAGCTGCTATCTCCAGTCTTCAGCCATAGACTTAAGTTATGCTTGCTAGCGCCATGCATAGCTAAGATTAACTTCAGGGAACTAATAACAGCCAAATATGGCCTCAGACATACTATAGCTATGCTTGTTGATCTTTGTCGAGTTCATCTGGGATTGAGGGTGTTCGCACAATTTTTTATTCACAGCCTTCACTTTTTGTTTTGTAAAGTGTTTTGTATGTGTCCATTAGGGTTGCCGTAGTAGTCGGTATTACCAGTGTTACGCAGTGGTTGGGCTGACTTCAACCACTCGTGTATGCCACCGTCCTTGTTTTCCTTTTTTAAAATAAAAAATTGGATAAAACCCATTAGTTCATTTTTCTAGCATCATCTTCCACTTTCGCATGTCCCGAATCTGATGCTGTGTGTGGTGTGCCTGCATTGTACTTTAGTGAGCGGTCCGCAGCAGCAAAGTGCATGGAACTCCTTTTTGTCTGCGCCCAGTTGGGCTGTTCTGTGGGCTGCAGCCCAGCATGAAGCTCAGCGGCTACCTTGCTATCTGATCATTTCATCATCAGTTGTATTTTCTTTCTTCTTTCTGAACTGAGTGCGCACAAGACACAAAAACATAGGCTGCAGGCAGCACAGTTATTCCCCGCAGATCATAAAAGGTTTGTGATCATTTTAACCTTATTGCTGCAGGAAAAGCAGCGTCCTGCTTATCAAGAAAAATATAAAGCCACGTTTCATATTCACAAGATTATTTTAAAGATCAACTCCATGTGTACTTAGTAAACGAGATGAGATGAGGAGGACCAGCACAGTAAAATGCCCATAAATCAGACATTTTGGCTTTGATATTTTTATCTGCTAGACAATTACAAACCATACTGCCGAAAAGTCGGCATATACTGGCAGATGTAAACCTTAATAGTTAGATTTTAAAAATCTGATGTTAAAGATCAAAGTAAGTGCCCTATATAGCCAAGTGATGATAAAAATCCATTTTTTCTTGTAAAATGTCAAGTGTTAACGTCAACCACGGTGGCACCACAAGCCTACTAGTTGGTGGGAAAATTTCCACATCCTGGCAAACATAGTGTCCATCTAACTTCTCAAGGTAACAAGTGTCACTGTCGCAAGTGCCCCAGTCACAGTGTTTAACCACAACAAACTTGAAATCCCCAAAACCAGCCTAAAATTGAGGCACAGTTCTATACTGTAGTTGTTGGATCTTGTCAGAGCTGGCTGAAGCTACGCTGTGATAAGCCAGCATGCATTTGAAGGGCAGGGCTTAGCAAAGGGTGAATCAGTTTACATCGAAGGGAAGTGACATCTCTCTTGACATCATAGAACAGCTTTCTGTCCCATAAAAATTCAGCTTTTTCCTGTTTGCATTCTTGTAATTTGCTGCCCTCTTGTGGCTGCTGTAGGTTGTTATCACAGAATTTAGCTTGACACTGAACAAGGCAACCAGAAAGTCGAGTATCTGTTTTAAACTGGCAAACTAGCATAAAGTTGGAACTCCTAAATTTCAAGAAAATTTTTTTTAAGATTTTTATCCCAAATTGACTAAAAAATATGCTACATAAAACTTACTCTAATAAGTGACTTAAGTACCATAATGGAGTAAATGTAATCTGTTTCTACCCAGTCACAAATATGTGATACATGAAGAAAGAGCAGCTGTTTGGTTGTACGCTTGTTTTCTCTGTTTTTTTTTAAATACACTTTCACCTTAGTTTTTAATATTTTACTTGCCCGCCCACCAGCCTCAGCAATGACATCAAATTTACAGAACACCATCATTAATTTTTCTTCACTTTGGGTGACATTCTGGAATAGCACGAGTAAGGACAAAAGCTAAGAGAGGTCCTGGGGGCCCAGTAACACCAGCCTCATCCAGTACGGCTTGTGACTGAATTACCACCCACATCTCCAAAGCCAGCTCCCTCTGTCCTGTCGACCTCTAATGCATTTACCAGCAGTGAAGAGGAAAGGGCACACTGACAGGAGACAATCAGCTTTCTCAGAGATGGTAATTGGGGAAGAGAAGCCTCCAGCATAGTTCCAAATCCTAATGTGGAGGGCAGGGCTGCCAACAAGGAGGCAGTCATGATGAGAGGCTGTGGGATTGGTGGGATCATAATGACTTTTGGAGAGGATAAGAGGTGCAGATGGGCTGTAAGAGGAAAGTGGTTCCAAACCTAGTGCCGACAGTAGACGTCAGTCATGGAGATGGCAGCGTTTTGCTCAGCAGTGCATCGTAAATCCAATTAAGCACTTAAATCCAAATGAACACATGCACAAACGTGCGCAGAGGCACACACAGACTGCAGGACCACACTGCAAGTACAAAATATTTGTTCTGAGATGCAAAGAAATTCACCAACCAAATCAGCATCTGTATTTCTCAAGTATTAAAATGTACATGCCAGAAAGTCTGATCCTCTGTCTGTGCCTGCTTACAAGGAGGACAGAGTTATTGCTATTCACAAAGTCAAAACAAGCTGCAGTTCTGTATCATAGGGTTCCACAAACGGACACAAGTGCTCAGACAGAGACCCATAAAGGTTTTGTTTTGTTTTTTTGTCTCACACAAAGCCTAAACAATCTAACCTCTAGAGTTTCATATTACCTGAGATCGTAGAACCCACAAATCTATTCCTGACATTTTTTCCATTGCTGACCCTCTTGCTGCATTTTCATATGGTCACTGCCAAGAATCCATCCAACTGAACCAGACATCTGCATTGAAACTCAGAAGAAGTCTGTGATTAGCTGTAAGTAATGGACTTCTTTTTTTTTTTCTTATACGGATAAAAACATTGTTTATGATGTACTTTGGCTCTGCCACAAGTGCTGGATTGCAATGTTAATGTAAACTTAATACAGATGGGACTATTTTTTCCATAAAAGTAACTCCAAAAAATTCCCAAGTGTAAGTTCTGCACTGACATTAACTAAAGCATTAAAGAGCATATTTCACATATAGTTTATGTCTATGTCTATGCTTGAACTCAAAGACTAAAGACGAACTCAAAGATCTAAAACAACAGAAGAAGTAGGAAGAGGAATTGGACCCAGATGAGTGTCACTGACCCCCTCGTCAACTCTCATAGTTGGCTGAAAGCAAATTAGTAAGTTTAACTGTGGTATAACTGTGATGCAGTTATATGGTTGCTGAGTTCATAGTCAGTCTTGCAGATCATGTTGATGGAGGTCTGGTTTTTTACCCAACTGAACCAAACAGTTAAAATAAATTGCTGAAAATCAGCAGATGGACTACATATCCAATACTTCAGAGAGAAGTCATGAGGATAATGCTGGTCTGTCACAACTTATTTTTGTAGTTTTGTAAATCAGTCTTGTTAAAATAATAACATTGTACTCATCAAGTGAATGAAATTAAATATTGATCGAACTGAAAGAGTGAAACTAAAATCTCAAGTCTAAACTTGAAAACTTAAAAAAAACAAGATACAAGATAAATGTTAAGAAATACTGCATCTCATTTTCACAAGCTGTGTACTTCTTTTCCCGACATTGACAGTAATTGCTTTGATAAGTGATGAAGAATGGTACGGTGTTTGTTGAGAACAATTGAACATCCTGCTAAATTGCAGCAAGAGAAAGCAGCTCAGATCCTCACAGCCAGCAGCCAGTTATTTCCTCCTCTCTCATATGTCTGTCAGAATCGCTGATGCTGGTGAGCCAGGAAAAATTCCCAGTTTTATTGCCTTCCCAACATCAACTTAGTGTCACACAAAAAAAAAAAACCCAAAGAAAAAAACAGCAGCAACAGTATGCTCTACGCGAAATGCAAAATAAAATCAGGTTTAATCCCCCTTTCTTCCTCTCGTGAGTTTTAGAACATTCAGCCCTGATGTTCGAAAGGTGTTTTGTATTTTCAAACCCCCTAAAAAAGATGTTCTGTGTCCGTTACAGAGTTTGTTAGATTGATTGTACCTATAGGGAAAATGCATTGTTAGGTAAACAACCATTCTGCCTGATGCCTCACCAGCACGCAGTTTCATTACACCGAGAGTAAATATATGAATTCCTGCTCCTGAACACTCATTAGGGATGCTCACCATAAGGCTCCTTCCTGGAATGAGGCATTTGCAGCTTCAGTAGCAAGAGTAATGACCATCATTCATACTGCCAGCTTTCATTGCTTGGTTCCTTGTTTAGCTACACATACTTGAGATTTGGAGGGAGGGAAGGCAATTGTATTTAATCATCCCCAGGGAGAGATTTGCCTTGAAAATCACATTCATGTGATCAATGGCTCATGCAGACAAGCCATCCAGGCATTATTCTCCTCACATCTCTGTCCAGCACTTCTGACGCCTGTTTTCATGTGTACATATTGTATGATGAGATAACTAAGATGAGCTGAAGCCTTAGAAAGAAAATTAGCTCTTATGGCAGAAAAAAGCAGAAAATACAATTTTGAAATAACAATAAATAAGACTCATACTTACTCATAATGATAAAATATCATCATAGTATATCCGCAGCTACAGTGACTCAGAAATTAATGACCATAATTGCACACTTCACCCTTCTGCACCTTATTTAGAAGGATGATGTATGGTCTGTCTCTTCACTGAAATATTCTATCAGATGACTCCTTCAGTTCCTCCTCCAAGTGTTTCTCTGAAGGCTGGCTCACATCACATAGTTTGCTCTTTTTCCCCACTCAGTCTTTTCATTTGAAAAAATGTAACACTGACATCTCCT
>JAQFJA010000008.1:21541836-21554259 GCA_029874485.1 Naso brachycentron | reverse complement strand
AGAAATTTAGAAAAGTAATTTTAAAAAAATAATCAAATGTAATAAGTTACATTACCTTGATAAAGTAATTGAAATAGTTACATTACTTAATACATTTTAAATAGGGTAACTAGTAATCTGTAACCTGTTACATTTCCCAAAATAACCTTCTCAACCCTGTTTACCATTATAGGCTTTTGGGGCCTTTATTTTTGTATTGAATATCTACATTGACAAAATTTGACTGATTATGTCAAAGAATTTACTGAATCCCGATTTAATTACTTTCTTCAGCAGTAGAATAAAAAAGAATAAACACATGGAGAGTCAGAGCTGTTGTGTCATAATAGTGATTTCAGATTTGGTTCAGTCGAAGCTATGAAACACTAAATTATTTTTATTTGATCACTACATCTTTCATCTACATAAACTACAGGTTATAATTCTTTATAAACTACAAAAATTTTAAATTTAGTTATGTAATTAGTATGGATCATGAGAAGCAGGTGATTAACAGTATCAGCTGAGAAAAAAATCCATATTGTGCATCTCTGAATGTGATGTCTTCATCTGTCTGCCATCACAGTATAACACACAGTGACATGAAGCCTGATTTCCAATAAAAAGCAGAGGGTGCAGAGGGAGGACAGATGATAGAAAGTGAGATGATTCACCAGCGGTGACAGAACAGTGCAGGCTGTCGGAACTGACAATGCCTGACAACATTGTGAGCAGAGTACCTCCACTTACACTGAAAAAATATGAACTAAAGAAGGAAGTTTAAATATTAGTCTACTAGACTGTATTCCTATGACTACATTACTGCTGCTCTCCCTGCACCATCAGAACAATTGCACAGCCACATTTAAAAGATTTCCCATTTTAAGCTTGCCAACCTCTGAGCTTTTTAGGTTTTATCTGGAATTTGGTCTAAAATTGTTTTACAATACTTTTTTTTTACATCATAGGTCAGCTTAAACTGCAATAATTAGTATGTTAGTATGTTTTTTGTTCGCAATGGATCAAGTTAGTATGTATAATATGTAGCATTATGTAAAAAAAAAAAAAAAAAAATTTAAAAATCACCACACAGTGAACTCCACACAGCTTCCTACAGCTCTACAAAGTTTTCAGCCTCTTGTCACTTATTGTTTTGATTGGACCACCCATAAACTACTGTACTGTTGTTGTTTTTCTCTTGCTGCTTGTTAGCTTAATTTCAAGCTGTTTCAGCAAAAAATCTCAAATTGAGCCACTATTGCCACATGTCCACTGCCTCGAGTGACCAATAATGTTATGCAGAAATTTATTATTTTAATTGCCTTAAATGTTGCCACTGAATATGTCATACATGTAAAAAAATATATTGAAACTTTAACCAGTGTATTACAGCTTTTACATTTACTTTCCTGACTTTTTGGTCCCTTTTTTCTTTCTTTTCCTTTCTTTTCTTTTTTTTGGGGTGGTGGGGGGTACAGTAGAACTTGGACATTAGCATGAGCAGTTAGAGTTAACTTGGCAGAACAGAAACACCAAAGCAAGCTACAACACACACACACATACAAAACACACTCACACACACACAAACAAAGCATAGCTCTGGTACTGCCCACACTGTTTGATTGACAGATGATCACTGAATCATATAGCAGACACACCACAGCAGCCAGTCACTGAACCAAGACAGAGAATTGAGACAGGTCTATAAATGACCTCATGCATGTATGATTGATAAGAGTTTAACCACTAAATTAAAGTGCCTCAGAGCTAAAATGAATGTTAAAAACAGGAGGAACTGCTGGCACCCCAGCAGACCCAGGCTTCATTTTTGCTACTTGACATTGTGTATCACATTGATGATTCACTGAAGAGCACATCCTAGACAAACAGGATTATACAGCACAACAGCCACACAAAGACAGATGCCTGAACAGGGGCTTTAATTCTTTGCTTTTTGAAAGCATATTCTGCTCCACATTCACCAAAGTATAAAGACTGAGGCCTGTACATGGCCTTTAAACACTAGAGGATCTGGTAAAAGGGAATAGATGCTCTCCAAAGGATATGAATGCAAAGAGCTAAACGACACAATTAATGCAGAGTGGTCACATTTAAAGTAGTCCACTGGTTCTTTGATTAGGCCTTCAAAAACTGATTCTGAGTGAGCCAGCTAAACCACTTATAACTGCAAGCACACTGTTTTAAAGTCATATAGGTTATTTAGAATCAAATGATGCACTAATATGCATTTTTCTAATGTAATTATCAATTCTTCAAAGTAGCTGTAACATTTCAAATGATTTTCTGATCATGTTTTCACCATTTCATACTTATCATGTGAAGGTCATGGTTTACCCACCTGTCAATACACAAAAGCACATAATCTGACATAGGCCTAACTCTGTTGGGGGTCAGTGACATTTTCATATAAACAGCTGATTCACACAGTGCTGAGAGTCCATATGGAGGAAGGTGACAGGTAGGCTGCTGGAGCTGACTGTAGCCTACTGTCGGCCTGTTTGTAACATTTGCACTGACAATGTTGTATTTGAAAAATCCTGATGCCACATGTGACTGGTGTTGGCAGACAACTTGATCAAATGATGATTTGTTTCATCTCCAGTTGTTTTGATTTTTCTTTTTTATGGGTCCAGCATGCCTGACCGATTCTTCCTTGCTTATAGTTCATCTATTTTAACTAGCATCTCTTTCTACAGCCGTCCTTATTTGCCTATTTTGGAGGTTTGTCGACGTTTTAGCGCACAGCAGCAGAAGCCAGTCTCATATCCCAGCCTACCTGTGGAGCAGAACAGGTGACAAGGGAACCTACTGTATGTGCGCAACAACAGACACTCACCAACTGATTTCAGTGTGCCTCGCCGAGGAAAAAACCAAGGACTCCGAAGTTGGAACTAGCCGCCAGCCACCATTTTCCGCAGGGACGAAGAGGAGAGAGTGTAGAGCGTCAGGTAGTCCGCCCGGTGCGACACACTACAGTGCTTCATTACAGCTGACACGACTGGACCCGCAGCATACCGGACAACTGAACACGGAGAACATTCAGACAGCTGAACGCTTCACTGTGGGCGCGTCCTAGTAGCAACAGGGAGGAGCGTCAAGTTTCACACACGTAGCCCGGAGGGCACAGGAAACGAAAAGGATTTGTTCTTCAAAGTAAAAGCAGAGCAGCTGCCGAGAAAGGAATGATGGTTAAAAAGTTTTAATATTGTCCCTGAGAAAAAATGTAACATTAAAAACATGCACAGAAAACATCATATAGATAAATCATACTACAATCCTAACATCTAGAAAAATTAAAATAAAGAAAACAGATCATCCAAATCCGTCGCGACCCAACAGAGCAGTAATATTTTTTGCTTTTTCGGCTCAAAATATATTTCATGATAGTACAATATTATGCTTACCCTATCACTAATTCAATAAGTCAAAATAACTGATAGATGTGTTTGCCATTATTATCATCATTACCATCATCAGTGGTAGTGGTAGTCGTCATCATCATAGAAGTAGTAGTAGTAGTTGTTGTTGTAGTATTGATAATAATATTTAAATGTATTGATATCATAATTAGTACTAGTTGTATTAGAAGTGTCGTGTAAGAATTTCTTTTTAAAGTTTCACGTTGTTTTTAGTTTGAAATCACGGTAATTTAGTTTCCTGTGTAACTCTTGCTGCTGCTGCTCAAAGGTTTGTACCATTGTCTTTTTAATAAGGGGTGCACTGTATCTGCTCCCTCAAATTAAGAAATGGAATCGCCTTTTCAACTGTCATTTGATAGCATTCAATCATTCAGTAATTTGTCCTCACTCATAAATTGGATCATTTTGTAGCTTTATCTCATTCTAATTACAATGACAATAATAGACACGTATTGTAGATACCAATACCTTACAGTAGGCACAGACAGTCTAGTGGGCTAATAGCAGCTGTGTTTTCACTGAAGGGTTGTTTGATTCCGAGAGCATTTTTAAGTTCTCCATATTTAGTTTTGTTTACCTAATTTAGTGTTACCATTAGATGAAAAGTAGCTATTATATTTTTACCATTACAGCACTGATAAACCTGGGTGCATCACAGTGAACTCACTGTCACCAGCAGGCGTCAGAGTCGCAGGACAAAGATGGGGAACGTTTTGCATTGATAATAGGCCTACTTTTGGCTGAGCAGCAAATGCATTAGGCCCAGTTAATATGAAATCATCACTTTAACCAAAAGCATTCCTAGTTATAATGTTGGTATAAGCTTGTAACGAAATTGTTACCTGATTACCTTGAAATTAATTCAACCACTCAAATGTAAACCATTCTGTTGGTTTTTGTTTTTTGAGGATGTTTTAGGTCGGCTCCACTTTCGACCGGAGGAAAATGAAGGTATGCCAAAGAAGAGGCTTTATCTTTACATTAATTCACATATGAACACCTGTACTGTGTGTCTGCAGGTCAGACAAACAGATGACGTTTGTCCCCCTATTGCTTTAAAATAAGTGTCTGACCTTCCTTGTCACACCTGTTTACTCACTGTGTGCTTATCTAGTGGAAATCATTATTGCTATTTGCTCCTAGATGGCCATGGACTATACAGTGACTTTACAGTGACTATGAAATATTCAGACTTAAAGTGAATAATTTTTAAAAAAAGAACCAATCAATGCAGCAGAACCAAATATATTGTTGTTATTTTTTCATGTATTCTTCTGACATTTATCAGATTTCACACAGCTTCCACTGGGGACAGAAAAGGCTTTAATCTCTGAACAGTACTCCCCGCAACCTGGAAACAGACCTTGATGAGTGTAATGACTTGCAGACTGACTGACAACATGGCATCATATTGGACATATGACAAATCTCACCTCTAAAATTTTGGATTTACCATAACTATGAAAAACATATTGGACACTGAGGTATACAGTATATTTTTAAGTGTTTTATAGGCATTATATGACTCTCTCTGATGTTCTAGTCTTATAATTAAGGACAGTAATTGAGGACCATTTCAAAATAAAAGTGCTGATTGAGAAAAATGACATTGAAAACCTTTTTTTAAACGACATTTTAACTCCAAATAATGCTGAATGAACTGGAGGCCGAAACGGCCAGAGTGTGAGGTCCCAACCAACACTGCTTGCAGCTTTAATGTCAGTTATTACTGATCATAATTTCTTAGAAATCTAAGTGGTGGATAGAAAAATACTGAAAAAATTCACTACCCATTGACACCCGTACTCAAAAATGATTGAAGCATGTGTTCTTGTCTGATGTCCACACAAAGGGTTCAGTACTATAATCTACCAGAAACTGTTTTACATGAGACACTGAGTTGGATGTAGTGCAGAACATCTACTAAAGGAGGTTCTTTACCCTTAGATGCATGAATGGGTCAAAATGACCCCGTGGGTGTTTTGCAATATCTTTGAATAAAAATCATGTTATAGTCCCGGCATTCATTTAAAAAAAATTCTAATTTTTTAATTAACCATTTATACTTTTTTGCACGCAAGCATACAAGCATGAATATTAAAACTTTGCATTTATTACTAAGGTTTACTTTAACTTTTGATAAAAACATAAGACAATCCAAGTCAGCTTTCGGTTACGAATAACACTTTGTTTTTTTGTTTTTTTTTAAAGATTTTTTTGGGGGGGCTTTTTATGCCTTTATTAGGACAGGAAACAGGGGAGAGAGAGGGGGAATGTCATGCAGCAAAGGGCCACAAGTGGAATCGAACACTGGTCCGCTGTGGCAAGGACACAGCCTCTGTATATGGGGCGCCTGCTTTTACCTACTGAGCCACCGGACACCCCATAATGCTTTGTTTTAACAAGAGTCACTGACCCACCAACATCTCTTACTGCCCCCTATTCAAAGTGATCTTCAATCGGGAATGCTATGTAAAATAAAAGTTAAGATTCTGATTCATTTGTCACATGCATATAGCACAGTGTACAGTGAAATGTTACAGTTGACTCCATGATGTAGCCTACTCAATACAGATACAAATTACTCAAAAAATACACCACCCAACACAAATTACCCCAAAACATACATAATACAACAGCAAATACACCATGAATGTGTTGCGCTGTCATAAATAAATAAATAATGACAGATACAATTATGTCATGTTAACATGATATAAAGTATTTAGTCCACTATTTGGACCTAAACAGGGAAAGAAACTCTTCCTAAGTCTCTCTGTGTTTGCCATGAGGGTACGGCACCTATTCCCTCAACGCAGGAAAGAGTCTGTTGTCTGGTTGGCTGGGGGCTTTCAGGATCCTTTTAGCCTTGGTCTTGAATCGCTTTTGGTAGATGAAAACTGTGAACGTAGCATTATGAGTGTGTACGGCAGCAACACCTCTCATAGTACGCAGTGGGTTATAGTGTGTTGTACATTAAATATCAATAGCCTATTTACCCCAAAATTCATAATTGATTTTTTTTTAAAAATCACAATAAAATCGTCCGTCAGGGCGCTAAAACATAAATTATTGACTTCTATGACTCAAAGCTTTAATTTGGAAGGAAATTGAAGGATTTCCGTCCGTTGCTTTTTCAAGTGATTTGACATCGCCATAGTGGCTCAGTTTTTTTCCTGAACTGTTAAAGCTTCTGCGACTTTAATCAGGATCCTGGATTAAACCAAAATGGGTGCTTGTTTAGCACTGGGTTCCCTTGCCAGCTGCGTAAGTACACATTTACCGGTAACAGTGTTGCTTCATGTATGTAGACTTACTTGTCTTACAGTTTCTTTCTTTCTTACAAGTGTTGTTTGGCCAAGACACAACTTAGCTCAGCGTCAACGGTACAGTCGGCAGAACGTCAAGCTATTAAAACAACATATATTACTACTACCAATATTCTGAATAGTAAAATACTAACGTTTTTTAAATTTTACTAGCTCACGTCTTTTAAACAAGGTAATGTTAACCTAATTAACTCTAGGCTCAGTTGACATTGATTTGTTGTGACGTATTTGATATTAACAATTCTCTCTTTGGGAAAAGTTGTGAAGTGACGCAAGGAAGTCGATAAACTTGCAACATTTACTTTGATTAACAGTCACACAAACGTTAAAACTAACTTCTAATCGACTTGTATTTTAGCAAAACGACTTTTTCTGAGACAATAAAAACCTCTCATATGAAAGGTGGATCGCAGATTTCTTAACAGAATTTAATGTTAAAGCGGGGCGGTATTTGTGCTGTCCTTTGACGTTATTTAGGCCTTCAGTCTAATATGGTAATTCGTCTGTTGTTTTGCAGTTACTGGTATGAACGAGTAATAAGTACAAAGTGTTAACATCTTTTAGGTTAGATTGGCAAGGTGCTTTCTCAAAAGTCGCCATTTCCGGGTTTTACTCGCACTAGACTTGACTCTGTACATATGGGCGTTTCTGTTTAGTTTCTCTTGAACTGCGTGCTATGTTCATCATAATCATTCACTGCTGTTTTTATCAGGGTTCAAACGCCGAAGGGGTCAGAATCCTTCTAAGATTTACCCAATTTATTATTGTTGTTGTTGTTGTTATTCTGCTGTATTTGCAAAAATCCCCCTTAGCTTGAATAAGCTAGAAACATGAAACTAGGCAGATCAACTGAAAAGTGTTTGCATCAGGTTCTGCAGACATAGGAACCCAGTCAGCCAGATGGTGGCGCAGTAATTAAGGCTTTAAAATACAAATTTTGACAGGCCACGCCCCTCACACCATGAGACCATTTGACTTGAAACTTGATGCACAAGTCCAGGTGATGTTGCTCTACAAAAAAGTCAGTTGAAGCGTTAAAGTCCACCATATTGGATTTTTTGCTAATTTGCATTAAGTGAAAAACAGTGAATTGACATCTACTTTGGGTTTTGACTCTGTCAGCACCAAATTTGGTACACAGCCTCGGGGGATGAAGATATGCATTTCTCTCATACATTATCAAGATTGCTCAAAAAACATGGCCGCAATTGACCAAGGAAAATTCACAAAGGCAGGGCTTAGAAGAAAAATTGGCCATAAGTCATTGATCGTTCGTCCAATCATTATGAAACCTGAAAGGTAACTTCAGACTGTGTTCTGGAGGAGCTCTGCCAAAGCATTTTGTGTTTGACCTATAGGGGTCGCCAAAAATGCCATAAATGTGTTCCTCTAAACTCATTAGTTAGAATTTCATGCAGGATCTGGGGACAGGTATTGACCAAAATCTGGAGTGTCATATTGATTGGCGCAAGTGGGTGTGGCCTATGACATATTTGCTCATAACTCAAGATGCCTTTGAGCAACCCGGATTAAATTCACTGGAGACTCCCCTTTCTATGCCTGTAATGTACACACCAAATTTCACTGACATCGAATGAATGGGCAGCAAATGGTGAACTTTCGAGTGCGCAGTTATTGGAGCGACGTAGGCTTTGTGATGGTGTGTTAATGGTCTTGTTTTTCCTTTAAACAAACTTCAGTTTGCTGAATTGACTTGGCTCACTTTTATGAAGCCCAGAACTTGCCCGTAACTGCTTGCGACTTTGATTTTGGCCGAATGAGCTGGTTGCTTTGGTTGAATGCAAAAGGGGTTCAATTGCCACTTGCAGCTATTAATTCTGTCTTGCTTATTTGATCCTCTTTTATTATGTTTTTCTCTCAGTGGACTTTTTCACATAGTTTTTTTAGCAACTTGGAATCACAGTTCTTAACTGAGATTTTTTTACACTGATAAAAGACTGAACATTTTGATCAAAAGTCAAAATTAATTAATTTACTAATGAAAACACAATGACTGTCCAGTTCACTCTTAACAGAGATCCACTGGAGGGAGGCATTGATAGATCATCCAAGGCAATCTGATTATAGTTAAAAATCCTTTATTAAATCATGGATAAACACTCTCTCGACTCTCAAGGAGTCTTCATGAGGGCATAAAAAAAAAACATTGAACACAGGTGCAATTAATAATACAATTAAGACATGGCATGTCACCAGACATGTAGATTTAAACAACTAAAAAAATACTACAAAGCACTGTGCAGCAAAAGGCATCAAGAAAACACTCCTTATACACAACAGATGTACGAAAAGACGTGCTGGTTAAATAGATTGATATTTAACAACCCCGTGCTACATGCAAAATTACACCATAGACCAGTAGGGTTAGGTATGCACTTCAATACCATTACAGGTTACTAATTAAAGATGGAAGACAAGACAGTGTGGCACAAGCAGGTTTCAAGCAGGCAGACCCAAACAAGATCAATTTCTATAGACATTTCCCAAGACATTTTCTGTTTTATTTGACATTCACTGTTATTCAAGGTTAGGGTTGGGCATCAGTGATAATTTTTGCTTTAAAACATTTTATATGTTTTGTCTGTGAAAACATTTTTATATTTTACAAAATAAGCAAAGCCTCTTAAATGCTAAATATTGTCTTAACACGAGCAGTGTTACGCAAAGTCATTACAGAAAGTTGCCATAATTCTGTTTTCAGTCAGCAAATATCAGATTTTCAGTCCTTTACTGTATGACACTCTGTGCTCCAAAAAAGTGCAATTACACTGCAATTTTAACATTCTGTTTTGTCTCTATGAGTTGATTCTGATATTCTTAGGTAAACTTTGAGTTTTGTTTTGGCATTTGTGTGTTTTTATCTTGACAGTTTTTAAAATTTCAGTTGTCTGTAACAGTTGTTTATTGCCAAGGCAGTGAGGCATAGACCAGTCTGAAGCATGGAAACTGGATTTTCCTCACCACAGCAGCAGTGTTTACACCCAAGGCTTGTGTATTCTGGTGCATATTCCTATTTAGTGAAGGATGGCTGATCTTAGTTACAGTCTCCGCCTCAGTGCTTCACACACTCCCACACACCCCAGTCTGCAACTGAATCATGCAGGTATCCTCTGTGATCCTGTTCATAGCGTCAGATAAGAAACACAGAGGTTTTTTTGTGATGGTATCTCTTATAAATCACTTGTGTCTGTTTCTCTGAAAGCAAGAAGAAGATGAAAGATGGGTGCCCTGACAGCAGACACAGTGTTAATTGTTTTGTTTTTTCTCCCAACCACAGTTGTTGCAAGCCATGCATGCATTACCCTGATTATTCCACACCCCAGAGCCCTGTCTGTCCGTGAGTTTTATAATATGACTCTGTATGAAGGCCCTGTTAAATTTCCCCCTCATCTCTTCTCCAGGCATCATGTTTGTGTGGTTCAGCCTCCTGCCTCTTGTCCTCATGCTGCCCGTCAACGTACAACTCCACTGTGAGCAGACTGGCCTTCTCCTTTCTACTGCTGCTTGGGACTGTGGTGTCTGTTATTATGATTCTTCCAGGCATGGAGGAACATCTTAAAAAGGTACATGATAGAAGACTAGTTAAGATCAAATTTAATAGTCCAACAGGGCTGTTGGATCAGGGTCTTCTATAAGTTTCATAAGGTCCACTCGTCACTTGCAATTCAATAAAAATTTGAAAACTAATTCATATTGGTTTCATAACGCTGTAACCCAGCAACAGTGATAATGTAGAGCAAACGGGTATGATGCTTTGAATATGTGTTTGTTAATTTTTAACCTGTTCTCAGGAGAAGTTATATTTTATTCTTCAATGACATTTTCACATCAAATAGTATTCCAGTTAACCCAGATAAATTCTTACCTCTCCTTCAACCTTTATATCCTCTGCGTGCTTTTACACTGTTAGATTCCAGGTTTCTGTGTTGGTGGCACAGGCAGTGTTTTCACAGAGAACAAGGT
The DNA here is from genome assembly GCA_029874485.1 of Naso brachycentron. Taxonomy (NCBI): domain Eukaryota; kingdom Metazoa; phylum Chordata; class Actinopteri; order Acanthuriformes; family Acanthuridae; genus Naso; species Naso brachycentron. The sequence goes on along the minus strand of JAQFJA010000008.1, from coordinate 21,543,527 downwards.
GAACTGTGACATCATTGTCGGATACAAATCAGTGTATCGTATGTGCTTCGCCATGGCCTGCTTCTTCTTCCTCTTCTCCGTCATTATGATCAGAGTGCGCAGCAGCAAGGACCCCCGAGCCGCCATCCAAAATGGGTTTGTATTGTGCCTAACAGTGGTAGTAGCACAGTCATGCATGCTAAAGGCAAGCTGCACTCTGGTGGTCAAACATATGAACTGCACATTGAAGACTATTTATACAGAGACAAACCATACTTGCTTTGTACATACTGCAGTACATACTTAAAATAACTTCTTTCTTCTCAGTTTCTGGTTCTTCAAGTTCCTGTTGTTGGTTGGCATAACTGTGGGAGCTTTCTTCATACCAGATGGCATCTTTAATACAGGTATTTGAGAACTGAAACCCAGTAATGAACGTTTTCTCAGATTTCTACATCTATAACAGCAAAATCTTTACTTCTTATTTTATTTGTTTATTTATTTAAAAGTGGAACCTGTTTTTGAGGGTCATTTCCTCCGCTGATTTCAAGAGGGCAAGTAGAGGAGGTTAAAAAACAAATAGAAACAACAAGTAGGGTTTACTCAGTGTATGTATTAGGATTGTTGAAGGACTGAAAATTAATAGTTAAGTGTGGGTTTATACAAAACAGAACTGATCAGTGTTGACATTCAGTTGCACATCCTGTACTGAGAGTCTCCTGCTTTAGGTTTAGTACTGTAAATAAATGTCCTTGTCATTGCACAGACTAACAACCCTCTAACAAATACACCAAATCTTTTTCTGTCTGCTCTCAGTTTGGTATTACTTTGGTGTGGTGGGCTCTTTCATCTTCATCATCATCCAGCTCATCCTGTTGGTGGACTTCGCCCATTCCTGGAACCAGTCCTGGCTGGAGAAGGCTGAGGAAGGAAACTCAAAGTGCTGGTTTGCAGGTAGAAGGACAAGACACCCTCCATTTAACCTCAAAAAAGCTTTAAGTTCAATTGTAATTTTGCCAACAGTGGACTACACACTACATTAAAATTAAGACGATTTTCGGCCCCGATTCTCCCCTTCGGACAATCCTAAGGAAAGTCACATTTTTTTCATGATTGTAAAGATTATCTTGCCAGAATTTCCTGTTGTGTGAGCAGGGTCTGAAATTAACACCAGCCAAGTGACACGTGGGTAAATTTTGGATTTGGCAGATAAATAAATTTAGGTCACCCACCAGCTAGCATATTAAAGAAAAAAAAAGGGGGGGGGGGATCCCCAGGGTACATCGATTTTTTACATTAAAAACACTATCTGTAGTGCGCAGTGTTAAGTTACTGCTAATGCAAACTGAGCATTTCCTACAGCTGCAGCTTCACATTAAAAGAGTGAGAGACAGGCACAATGGGGCGAGTGGAGGGTAAGCAGCATGCAGCCAGCTTGGCCTTCGCTATGACCTTCACCATGTTGCGAGGATTAAATGCCATGTTTATTACTTATGATCCGTCACTTTCTGACTGAACAGCCTCATGGAAATGATTTTTACAATTCTTCATATTATAAACTAACAAAATTTGTTAAAGAAAGTAAACTGGTGCTTTGAAAGTCATGATATTAAGCTGAGACATATTACAAGTTCTGTTCCCATTCAGATGCTGTGGGTGTGTTTCCAGGCTGGATGCATGTGTTTTTAGTTAAAATCAACCTTATAAAGTCA
>JAQFJA010000008.1:21528019-21538361 GCA_029874485.1 Naso brachycentron | reverse complement strand
AAAATTACTGTAAATCAGTGTGTTTTTTATATATGGGATACCTTTTTTTTTTTTTTTTAAATTGCGTGGTTGGATAGCAAAAAACCTCAGTTTCACACATTAAGGCACCAAAGTGATATATTCAAACTCAAAACTCTAGTCAACCAAACTACCTCCAGCAAAATGTCTTGACTCAAATATTTCAGATGCTGTTGTGTCCTGTTATTTACCATGTTTCGTAATGACTTCTTGTTCTCTTGCACGCTACAGTATCCGCTCCTCCAACAACGCCCAGGTGAACAGGCTGATGCAGACTGAGGAGGGCCGAGGTCTAACTGTTGTTGCCGAGGCTGAGGCAGGGGAGGACGGAGTCCAGCGTGCTGTGGACAATGAAGAGGAGGGAGTCACCTACAGCTACTCCTTCTTCCACTGTAGCCTTGTTCTGGCCTCCCTCTACATCATGATGACCCTCACCAACTGGTACAAGTAAGTATCTGTTGTATGTTGATCCTGGCCTACCCCTACAGACATGTCAGCTTTCTGGCAATACTAAGTTCTTTCTGATTTTGTTTTTGGCTTATCAGACCTGACAACAACTACGAGGTCATGCAGAGCTCCATGCCAGCTGTGTGGGTGAAAATCAGCTCCAGCTGGCTAGGCTTAGCCCTTTACCTATGGACCCTGGTGGCCCCGCTGGTGCTCCCCGACAGAGACTTCAGTTAGAAAACGGTGAAATCTTTCAACATGTGGCCATTAGCCTCTTGTTGTTTGTACCTTGAAGAGAGATCGCTTTAGCTACAAACTGATCTGTGTAATTGTTTAATTTGCTTGCAACTTCCCAGTAAATGAAATGGAAATATGCTTTGTTTTTTACATGAAGCCATTTCATGTGTTCATTGGAGTTTTTGAGTGGAGCTTTGATCAAAATCCCATTTTTTTAGCACAAAAACTGCAATTTAGAACACTACATGCCATTACTTGATCAGACGAAATGATACTGAGATGATCTTGTGGGGAATTAATGTTTTGTATTGACTCTGTTTTACTACATTAATGTTTTTCATACACTCTTCTCTTTTCTTAATGATATGACCCAGTGGAAATTTGTTGTCAAAATTTTTTGATTGATTTTCTTGTTATTCATTTTTAGGGCACAACTTTGTTCTAGTGCCATGTTTTATAACAAGAGTGCCTTGTTATTTTTTTTGCACACATCTATTATTTAGAGGGGCCGTTTTGGATATCTTAAACTTTTTTTTTATTGCATTCAAATTTAAGTGCAAAGTTGCTTCTTCAATATGTAGTATTTTCACTTTTTGGTATCCTTCTATAAAAGCAAGGAATCTCTGTATATGTGTATTTCTTTATGTATGTCTGTCTGTCTGTCTGTCTGTCCCTTGCATAGGGCAAAAACAGCTTGATTGACTTCAAACTTGGCAAGTGTTTTGCTGATGACCTGAGGATCGGCATGTGTGCTTTTGGTGCTGCTTGTACATGCGAGTCGTTCATTATGAGTAAGAATCAATCTTGCCGTTTTTTTATGTTAATATGCTGCTTCTTCTCCCTGTTGAGCGCCACTCTGCCATTACAACCAACATTCTGGTCCAAGGTGAGATTGCATCCGTACTGTTCGCTGTTACAGGAGCAACTCTGTTCTGCTCTGTTATTGAGCTTCACAGCCCCCGCCATGACTGAGGAGACATCTCTCCTTGACTCTTTATAACTTTCACAGCTTTGCTCTATTTAAGAGTAACTTAACCCCTAGACCACTTTTTTTTTTCAGCTGAAAATCAAGGCTAAGAAGTATTTAATAGTGTTTTTGATTGATTCAAGTCTTAATCTTGACATTTTAGTGCAAATTAACTGACTTTTCCATTATATTTTTCTGTTACAAATGTGTGTAGTGACCGCCATGTACTGGTTGAAACACTGCTATTGCAAGGCAATTTTTGGTGCATTTTAATTGGTTGATAAGGTGAAACGTGATGTCACCAGTGCCAAGACACTATCTTCAGTCTGAGACCAGTTGCCAGGCAACCAAAGGATTCTAGATGCATCTTTTAAATTTCAGGAATGAGTCACTTCAGCCAGAACTCTGGGGGCTTAGTTACACTTTAAAGCTCTTCATAATGTTCACAGCCTTGCTTTATTAAAGTTCAAGAGAGAGGGCAAGTGAGGGCGCAAGTTGGTGATACAACACTGGAGAACTTGAATGACATAAATACAGTGCTATTTTTGATTGTTTCACAGCGGTTAAAAACAAATGATTCAATACTGTGCTGCAAGCAGCAGTACCATGGGTAAAACAATCAGCCTGTTCCAAACAGGATTGTTTTGAACGGTCTCTGTAACATTACGATAGACTCTTGTACAGCTCCATTGCAGCAAATGAACACTGTTCTCAGAAGAGGGGACACAGGAGCCGCCTGCCAACCCCATAAACCATATTTGCATAGTTTGACACAAGAAAATAAAGTTTTCTTATGACTTTTTAAATAGTCCAGTATGTTGGATCTGTGGGTTTTTAAACCAAGCTGGATGATTTTCTTTAACCACTGCTGCTGACTGACTGATAGAGTGCTGTGTGTCTGCGTGTTTTGGCAGTTTGTTTTGGCAAAATTACAGAGTAAAATCAAAGACAAAATAAATTGTAATATTTCATGATGTTCAGTTTTCTTCTACCAACAACACGACAGCAAGTCAAACAAGCTCTTGCATCGGTGCGCTGTGTGCGTATGGAAAAGAAAAAAAAGCGCTTAGAAGAGTGCTCTAGACTGTTTCACGACCAAACCATGCAGCTAATAAATATCATATGCACCAAGCAGCAGCAAGGATGAATAATAAACGATTCCACCAAATATCAAACTTTTTTGTGTTTGCTGACACATAATGTGACCAGTATACATGTGATTGGATCAGTTCAGTGGGAGGACGCAGGCACCCTTCCTGTATCAGGACCCTCACAACAAGCAAACATATCATGCTTAAGCCAGAGAGTACGGAATTAATGTCCACATTGTAAGAGACGCTGTGAAATATTTTAACAATAGCTTCTTTCATTTCTAAGCTCAATAATAAAGTTTAAAAACAGACTTTTACACAGTCAACTGCTGATGAATTGAAGTGGATGACTGACTAAAGAACATAGTGTATTCGCTATTTTTGTCAAATGTTCTAATTTCTATATCATAAAATGCTAAAAAAATTTAATGTGTGTTAAAGAACGCATTAAACTTGGGGGCAGGGTTCAACAATATGAAGCAATGAAGGCTGGTGTAGGAGTACCAGTAAGAACTTCAATGCCCATGTGCAATTTTGGATTGATTGAACAACCCATTCAGGAGAAGAAAGGCTGCATGTAGTTGCAGTGCACATATCCTTGGGTATGGACTGAGGCATATAAACAGAATGGGCATTGTGCTAGTAACAAATAAAGCTGACATTCTGTATACATTTAATTGCCCTGTAGGTAACATTTCTGTCCTATAGATGGGGCTGTTGGCTTTCAAATTAGACAGAATCCTGGAAGAGACAAGCTGAATATCATTAAGTGGACTGCGGAATCACCTTGGATTTATATGGTGTAAAATTTCTAAATCTGTCTGTTTTACAGTCAGATTTTTTTTTACAGTTAGGCCCATGCTTCCTTCAGAAACAGTAAACACAATGTCATCAAGTCAAGTCAGCATGGTTTTTAAAATACTTAACTCCCCTCAATTAATTACATGATCCTGCTAAAATGTGATTTACTTTGTTCCTTCAGTGCAGGATTCCCCAGTTAAGTACACACACACACACACACACATTCAGTGAATAGTATAGATGGAATGTGTTTCCCCTCTCACAAGATCAGCATGAGTGAGCAGAAGGGCTGAACACAGCACTTCATTATATTTCCCAATATTCATTCAAAGCTTTTGTTTGTAAAAAAAATCAACCATTCTCTAAAGTTGTGCTTGGACAACTGGTTGCAAATCTCAGACACTACACCTGCAACATAACTGCTCGCCTTTCTACCCACACAGTCATTATATAATATTTTCTTAAGCCCTCTGACTTCCCCTCCTTTATTTTCATTCTCTCATTTCTGCCTTTCTGAAACCAGCTTCTGTTCATCGCAAGCCAGTTATTTATGTCATAGCTGATAAATGAAATGCATTCACAATACTTGTAATGCACCACATAAACTGTACTGATGGAAAACATGAACAGTTGAAAAATTAAAAAAAGGAAATCAGACAAATGAAAAAAAAAACCCTGGATACTTCACTTACCATAATGTAACAGATAATATCCTTTCATTAGACCTTGACTGCAAGATAAATGCAAATGTCTTTCTAACTCCACATGTCCAGTTTGTAATATAGCCTTTAGATTGACCCTTCAGTGTTTCCCTAATATTTTCTCTAACTAATAAGTAGTTTTAGCCAAATTTTCCTTTCAACCGGTAATAAATTTATGAGGAATTTTTTTGACCAGGTTTTTTACAACAATGAGTGCCACTGCAATGTTTTTATCTGTTGCTGTGGCCATTTCTGGCTGTATTGCAAAAGAGTGCTTCCCCTGTACAGGATTTTGAGATTTGGGTATATTAAGCTTTTTTTTTTCTTTAACAAGGGCAGAAGAATCTATAAACAGACTTTGATATGTAAAATTGGCTGAATCCTCCCATCAGTTCTGCGTACAGAACTGGTTGTTTTTCCAGCAGCAGAAATGACCATCAGTGAGTACATTAGACTTATGTACGTTCATCATGAAACTAATCTGTGGGCTGTGATTTGGAGGGCTGGAGCCAGGCTACTTTAGTGGTCCATTTTATGGACATTTACAGAATTCATAACCATTGAAGTCTCTGAGGACCTACTTTCTTAGTCAACACTGTCAATCTTACTACGTGTAATGGGACCTGATGTAAAAACATTATGTTCTGCCAAAGTCAGAACAATAGTTTTGTTTTGTTTATTTATGAGAGATTTTTTTTAATTTTATTTTCCTGGTTTGAGATGGACAAGGCTTGGAAAGTAAAAATGAACCTTATGGATCTCTGTGTACCACTAAAAATTTTGCAACATTTGAATCAGAGATTTAGGTCAACTGTTAGGCTGATTTGGTCGGTGACAAAGGAATTGGATTAAACTACACCCATAGTCCTGACAGAGTAGATTTTTTCAGTGTTGAATGTTAAAGTCCATCTGAAGTCAATTTTACTCATCTTTTTTGTTGTCAAAAATAATGTCAGCATGTTTTTAAACATATTGTTACTAGTAATTTATTGGTAAAAGAAAGAAAGTCTTTTTTTTTTTAATATCAGAAGTGCTCCTTTTCACTCAGCAATTTGGAGGGGTGTGTCATTGTTTGTGTGCAGCTTGCAGTCTGCCTGAGTGCAACTTCTACATCGTAGGGATCAAAAGACAAGGACTACATGCAGACAGAGTGTTGTTAGATGACCACACTAGCATTTAACCAGTCTGAATTGACCTTTGCAGCCCAGTTAACATCTGTTAATGTGCTGCAGTTGAGTTTCTAATTAGCTGCCTAGCTTTCAAATTGATGTTACTGGCACATTTTTCTCAAAATGTGTTTGGCAGCTTGTTTAACAAACTAAGGTGCAGCACAAAACCAGCTGATCATGTCTGTGAGTTGGATAAGAAGGAAACTTTAGCAGAAAGGCTAACATTGGTAATTGTTCAGGGTCTGTGGTTCTCATGTTGTGTTGGTGTGTGACTCAAAGAGACTGAAAACATTACTGCTTCATGCAAGATTTGATGAGCTGATAGACGTATGGTCTCCAACATATCCCTATAGTATACAGATTTCTATTTTAAAGGTGAAAACAAGATGAGACATTTACAGAGCAGGTATGTATGCTAAACAGACAAACATCTTCTACTTGAAGTTGGACTTAAATAAAGAACATATATAAGATGTTTGTAAGCTTGATTGTTTGATATCACAAGTAAAAAATGCTATAAAATAGCTTTCAACTCAATTACCTTTGACTTATGGGTTGATAAATGAATACGTTTATGTAATTTTGTGTTCATTTAAAAAAAACAATTATTAGAATAATAGAGATTAATGATAAACCATAGTCTGTGTTGCCTCTAAAATGACAGATTTACTGGTACACACATCAGGCAGGCTACTTTAGCATAGTGACCGGTTATGTCAATAATCTGTCAGTGGTCCAATTTCTTCCTGGAAATGCAGCATTTTAATGCATTTTGCATTTAACATTTGTGGGTAATGACATTAGATGCAGTGACAGTTGACACCCTGGCTTTACCCTGACACTCTCCTCACACACTCAGACCATCTATAAACAGTAGCTTTATGCATAAAGTTGTATTTTGACCCACAATGTTTTAGGCTGACAGAGACATTGGTAGTCCCTGGCCCAGCTGTGAGCAGCAGGAAGTACTAATGCTGTTATATAATGCTGAATAAGGCTCTGATCAGTTGCATAAGCCAGTTATAGGATCATGCTCTCAATGGGGGCTCACCACGCTCCTCCGTCTGTTGTGGTTTGGTATTCTGTGTCCTGCCCAGGGGCACCTTCACCAGCATCATCAACATCATCAACAGCGATCGCACTCCTCCTCCTTGGGGGGCTCGCGGCACTTGGCAACCCAGTAGGAAAATAAGCTAAATGGTACCCTTAAGATTTGTGATGGGCAGCCCCAACAGTCTTAATTAAACGGGCGTATGATGTTCTTGTCACACTTGTTTTCACAGGTTTGAGGGTGTGAGATATAGTATGATTTGGTCTTAGAACACATTTTAAATTTTAACATTCAAATGGATAAAATAAATTAGAGACCAAAATGTTTATTGAATAACTAATGGGTATAAATCTTGATACCACATGAAAAATGATTTTATATTTAGATGATAAAAAGCTAGTTATTTGGGATTTTTCTTGTAGCATACTAGTGTTACATCTTTAACATATTTAGTATATTTAGACCATTTTCCCCCCCAAGAGTGCTCGAAATGCAGTTTAAGAGAAGTTCCCACATTGACAAGTCAAATTTAAGAGTAGAAAAATTAACTTAGAAATATAACTTAAATGTTATAATAATAATAATAATTGCAAAAGTATATGGATGATTAAAAGCAAATAGGCCTACATGTATATATTTTACAGTCTTAAACTAGCTCAAAGATTTTAATATTTTCCTTTCCTATTTCTAATGCTGTTGTAGGGGGGAGGGGCATATTGGTGGTGCGCGTGGTTTTTTGGGCAGCTTGTCTTGCGCTCCAGCCGTGCCGAGATGTAGGTGGTGACAAGCTAATCTGGGGGAAGGAGAAAAGAAAGAAAGAAAAATTTCGGCAAAGCCCCCCCCCCCCCCCAAAAAAGCTGCTGCTACTTTGTTCATTGATATATGATAAGTGACCTTACATTAAATAGCCTATATTTATATAATCACTTAGTAAAATAATGAAAATTTCATGAGTTTTGTAGTAAATTAACGATATCTGTTTATGTTCTACTGTGTAGGCATATCAAATCAGAAAGTTGTGCCCGTACTTTTAGAAGAATTCACTTTTGCTAACACCAGAGCATCTGGACTGGACCACTCACGTTATCCGCCGGAAACAACTTAACTACCTCTCTGTGACAGTCTCATAAAAAGAATAGCCTAAAGCTACGGCGTTACCGTGTTGACATGTAAGGGACCCAGATATCAGCAGCTGGAGGCAATAAGATTAATTAGCATAAATTACAGTTATCTAAGGCAGTGTATGAGGTATCGCTAGAGATGCCAGCATCAAATACACTGAAATGAAACCGGGCGTTTCCGGTCAACATTTTGGCCTTTCGCTATCGAAACACCGCACACTGAAAGAAGCTCTGACGGAAAACAGATGAATGTGTTTGTTTTTACGACAGAATTTAAACATCCAGGTACGTGCAAATGGACTCAAGAAAAGAATAGTATATATCACTTTAGTAATTGACCCACACGGCGCCGGGATTTTTTTTTATCAACGCCTCACAGCTGTGCCTTTTTTGCTTTTGTTTTGAACGCCACAGCCGTTGGTTTCCTGCCTCGTTTTGACGCATCTCGACTGACTTGATGCGGCTTGTGCAGCCGTGGCCGCACCGCAGAGAAGTGAAGTTGAGCATCCTGCAGGTAACGTAAGCTCATACATGTTGTCAGACAGTGACGCTTTGTTGAAAATGTTAGCATGTAGTTAATAGTTGTGTCTTTTGTAATTTTTGTAAATCCCATGGTGTGATTGGACGGCTATTTGTATTCAGCATGTTTTTTTCTAGTCGGTTTTTGTTCGAAACGGTAAGATAAATGTGGCCAACGTCAAGATGGACAGCGTAAACAGAATTAAGAGGGAGTGTTGTCTGCTTTCTGTAGTGCTTTTGTAACATGTGGTAAGGGTGGCAATCTACCTGAAGTGATCCTGGGCTAGTCCATTCCACAAACTGCCTTCATTCATTGTCTGGTCTGTAAGAGGGAGAAGGCGGTTAGCTGCGGCAAGTCAGCCAGCATCGGACATAACAAGACAGGAAGTACAGTGATTTCACATTCAAAATAAACATATGATTGTGTCTCGTTCAGTTAAATAGGTACAGTGCATAGCTGGTCGTGTATGACAGCTGAGATGGTTTTAAAGTAGGCTACTCATTTTAAAATATTCATGCTAGTTTTTTAAATTAAAAAATAGCATGAGTAGGACTGCTTGTTTTATTGTGCGCATTTATTTTGAAAACTTTATATTTTAAGGCTTTGTAATTGTTGCTAGCTTGACGCTGCTTGTAGTAGCGGAACTGCATGGTTTGGTCTACATAAAAAACTGTCTCTACGTGGGCCAAGAATATTATTAATCTATAGCCTGTCGCCTTGTATTACTTTCGTTGTTACTTTTAAACACAGAGGTTCAGGCATTATGTTTCTGAAATAAGATCAGCTCAACCGAGTTATTCAGCTACACCATTCTGAAATACTCAAATCAGGCTGTTAGACTATTTTTACACAGGTGTGTATGTTGATATTGGTTATTGGCCATCTCATTCGGCAGGGCGTTGAGTTGCATTTAACGAGACTACATCACCGCTATGCGCCTCGTTTATAGGGAACCAACCTCCATTCAAAAAAATCTGTGATATATTTTATTGATTCGTCTGCCAGCGCTCATGCTACGAACATTATTTTGTTGTTGTTTTAAGATATATCACCTACCAAGTTGCGCTTCATTTTTGACATTTTGTCCAGCCTCCACTGTCCACTTATGTTTGTCAAAGATTTTTGTTAGAACCCGCACCCAGGTCCACGTTTTCTGCATTTCTGAATGCCGAATCTGAAGACAGTTCTTCATTATTTAGAAAAATACATTTGCTCCTGTTCTAAGTGTATGCGTCTCGTTGAAAGCCACGTGTAAACAAGAATGTGCGATTTCTTTAACGGAATTTGGCGGTGCCGTTTGCCATATGCTACACAAAACGAAACCAATCGGCTCCAGCGCTGCCTGCGTAATGCCTTCCTGCTGCTCGGACATTTCTGCATAACCTGCTTGGAAGGAGTCAAACATGACATCATGCGTGAGAAACGGTAGTGCTCGGGGCGATTTTTTTTTTCGCCGGAGGATCAAGTCGCCGATAATATTACATAATCACAAGTGAGCTTAAATTGTTGAGGTGATGTGAACGTCAGTGTAATAGTCAAGTTGATAAGCACTCCCCCACCCCTAATTTTTGATTATTTCTGTCTTGGTTGAATTAAAAAAACATAACTAATAGTCGTACATCAGAATGTGCCTGCAATGAGCAACAAAATGACCTACTGTACACATCAACTCTGCAGCCCTAAAACACTCTTTGTTGCACTGATGCCTGTTGGATTAGAGGGATTCTGAGGACAGCTTTAGACTTCTAACATGGGTTTGCTGCAAAAACACTTGATAACAACAAATTTTAAAATTTCCTTCTCATGAATGCGATTGGTTTATCATGAGATCTAGAATAAGCTAATACTTCAAAGGCTCTCGCCGTGTTTTGGCACAATTTGGAGCATTGTAAGTCCCAGTATTTACCTGCTTGACTCGATATGAGTCCTGATTGATACTTTTAGGCTCGATTAATAGACATGTTCTCTACAGAGAGAAGGCTACTTTGTCCATGACCAAAGTAGCCTACTACATCTTACGTTCATATATTTTGTAACTAGCTGATAATAAACAAAAATGTGTATTGCTGCCAACATGACAAGAAGTTTATTATAACAAGAAAGTCTACTCATTTTTACAAGCTCCTTTTTCATGCCAGAACAAAATATTTTTCATGACATGTTATTACAGGTTTCCTGTTTTCACTAGATGTCAAATTAGTTTGTTTTAACAAGAAACA
>JAQFJA010000008.1:21499630-21510056 GCA_029874485.1 Naso brachycentron | reverse complement strand
CACAAGAGTGGGCTGCAGAGGTCTTTCAAAGTGACATAATAATAATAATAATGATAATAATAATTCCTTTATTGATCCCCTTGGGGAAGTTCATCCTCTGCAATTAACCCATCCTGTTCATAGTTAACCTTAACTACACATGCTAGGAACAGTGGGCTGGCGCAGTACGGCACCCAGGGACCAACTCCAGATCTAATGCCAGTGCCTTGGTCAGGAGCCCTGACAGGAGTAGTAGCCACAGGTGGATTCAAGCCCGTGGCCGAGGGCACAGCCTCTGTATATGGGGCACTTTTTTTTTTTTTTTAACAATGCAGATGCAGATCTTACTCCCCAAGGACTGTAGACACACTTAGATGTGTAAAGTCTGTGAAGTTCCCCTTTAAGAGGAGATCCAATGATTTCGAACAAATTGTTTCAATAGAAAGATGCTGATATTCAGTTCTCACTTAAGATGAAATCCTTCCGAGCAAACAGCTGTCTGACCTTTACACTGAGAGCTTAGTACCTAGACATGTGTTTTATAGCAGAGCCTTGTAACTGTTTGCCTAGAGAGAATCATGGAGGCTCAGAGCCAAGGACAGGGGGAAAACAGGATCCGTGTGGAGAGAAGGGTTGAAGAAAAAAACATGCCTGCTAGGTTCATTTACACCATGAGAGGTGCAAATGAACAGACTTATGTGTGCAAGCGTGTGACTGTGAATGTGTAAATGAGCAGATGTAATGCATGATTCCAAAAATGTCACTTGATTTTAAGGGCCATTTTTCTAGTGCAAGCGCTCAATCAAGTCACAGTCTGAGCTCTGATGTGTTATTTCACCAAGATAACTGAATCTCTGACTCTCCTCCAAAAGCTCTTAGTCTAGTTACACTACCTGTCTGACCTACATTTATCACTTACGAGTCACACTACAAGAGATTTAGACATAGAGCATCTGAATGCTCTTCTGCAAAAGCAGTAATAATGATATACTACTGTATATAGAAAACCTGTTCTTTTAATATTCATTCAATACTGACATCTACTCTTCATGCTAGTCAAACCAAAGATGTTATCAGTAATTTGGATGTTGTCCAGCAGCTTTGCTGTCTTCCACCAGAATGTGGGCGTAGAAACCAGCTGGTCAGTGCGTGGGATGCCTTGTTTACTGTTTCAGCATGCTGGAGAAAAAAAAAAAAAACACACCAGGAATTTTCTTCAGTATTGCCACTGAATCACCTTGTGTATGCACTCACACCTGACACTCATCTTGTCTTCATTCAGCTTTGCCTTTTTTAAGTCTCCAAAATGAATGTTAATAGATACGGTTATTCAAATGCTATAAAGTAATGAAGCAGGTAGAGCAGTTTACGTGTGCGCTAATGCAGCACTGTTGTGCTGTAGCTATTTCTGATTAGAATAATTTTGAAGGAAGCTTGGTCTGACACTGGACGACACAACATGTCAAATATTGAGCATTAATTAGAGCATGTTGAGACACTCTGCCACATTCACTTGCCACAGTCCCTCAGTTAATCCCTGTATAATCAATTACGCAAAGAAAATTCAAGTAAAGCAATTTCATTAGTGCTAAATAAAAGATACTTGTTTGGAAACACATTTTAATATGAGTAACTTTCTCCTCAAGCTAGAGGATCTCGTATTCTGCTTGTGAAAATGAAGAAATCTTCGTTAGGTATAACTCCTTTTACTCTGTCTTGCAACGGAGAGATCTGACTCATTTAATGGGAGTAGGTTGAATGTAATGCAGTCCGACAGAAAGGTCTTGTGGGCCACGGTTTTTGAATAAGTAATCCATGGCTGATTTGAAGTCATTAAAAACCGTGACAAATTCAGATTATGCTACTATTGGAATGTTCCTGTCACATATTGCTGCTCTCTGGGAATGTTAGCAGAAGCATCAGTTTTGCTTGCTGCATGCTGATATATTTTTATACAACAATATTACATAAACCATTCTAATTTAAAAGTATTCAGCAGCCAGGGGAAAGTGAAAGCTAAATGTTACGACTCATACAGTGATTATGTAACATATGAAACATAAATATCCATTATTTGCCAAGCGGAGGGTCAGAGGGTTTTCCACGTCTCGAAGTTGAATTGTTTATGCACTCTTCTATAGAATGAATTGTTTGTTTTCACAGATCCTGATGTTGAGAAGACAGAAGAATTGTCTATTCAGTGGAGTCAACTGAGCGTCAGACTGTGTGACAGCAAGACTGGCTGAGTGTTTCATGATGGAATACTTTAGGTCAGCATGGAAGAGGACCTCCTCCACAGAACAAGACATATTACAGCTGTATTCTTCGATGCCCCTGTTCTACATTTGATGGCATCATTCTGCGATCAAGCCCTAAAGTTTGAGCAACATAACTGAAAATTATGAAGCCTGACAGCCAAGTAAAGTGGATATAATTTGAGTGAATTCACTCACATTAAACCTATTCTCCAGTTAATGATTTGGCTTCAACTCTGTAGCCTGGCACAGGCAGACACATCCCACTTGTCTACCTGAGGCTCTCCTTCCATTTTATGGAGGCCTTGCATAGTCGCCTGACGACTGGGGAGCAGTCTGGAGGTCAAGAGCATTGTCATCCAGAGTCTCCTAGCCAAGGCCTGCGGCCTAAGTCTCCATCCCAGCCCTGTCAGCAACAGAAGACTGACTCCCTGAAGCCCCATGACACATTACAGCAACCCAAGCAAGCCAGAAGACAGCTTCCTGAACGTAAACGTCTCAGGCACCAGCGGCAGAGCATTGATTCAGATACTGCACTGGAACACAAAAATGAGGCAACAGCAGGAACAAAAGGAACCACAATTTCTATTTTGTCACCAGGAGTCTCAACTTCCTCAACAGATGGCCCTACCCAGTCCAAACCAGAAAACCAAGATGGCACCCCAAAACAGAAACGTGAGCGTAAACCTCAGAGACCAGGCAAATATGTCTGCACTTACTGTGGCCGAGCATGTGCAAAGCCTAGCGTCCTACAGAAACATATTCGCTCCCACACAGGTGAAAGACCCTATCCCTGTGGCCCATGTGGCTTCTCTTTTAAGACCAAGAGTAACCTATATAAACACCGCAAGTCACATACGCACAGGGTGAAGGCAGGTCTGGCACTTGGAGAGGCAAAATCTTTGGAAGAGCAAGTCACTGAGTCAGAAGATGAGACCAAACAGTTATCATCACCATCTTCTCATACAGAAAGACAGAGCAGTGTAGCCTCAATCAAGAGTCATGAATCAGAAAGGACTAAAGATTGCACTGGAGGAAATGATGACTCCTACGCAGTAAAAAAGAGACTGGCCCTGCGTCTAAGCAGAGGAAAACATGGTCCTCGAGACCCATCTGATGAAAAGACATCATCTCTTATTTTAGGGAGTAAAGGCAGCACAGAATCAGGCTATTTCTCTCGCTCTGAAAGTACTGAGCAGCCACAAGACAGCCCCCCAAACACAAGTGCTAAAAGCTATGCGGAGATCATCCTCGGCAAGTATGGACGTCTTGGACACCTACAAAGGATGTCTCGGCATCAAAACCAGCAGCCCTCTGATCGGGAGGACAAAAGCATCCCATTCACAGTCCCCAAAAAGCAAGTCATTGACCACATTACCAAACTCATCACTATCAATGAGGCAGTGGTGGACACCAGTAAAATTGACAGTGTTAAACCAAGAAGATTTTCACTCTCCAGAAAAAATAGTTCAGAGTCACAAAAGGGTTTATCTGTAAAAGATCCGCTTATTCATAGCCCTAAAGCTGGAGATCTGGGCTATAAAAACAGTGGCTCCATCACCATGGGAGTTCCATGTCAAAAATTTCATCATCCTTCCCTAAATGTGGAGCAGCCAGCAGGACAAGCATCAGCCCCTCTGGTGAGAAGTCACTCAATGCCATCTGCAGCTAGTTCTTTTGATACCTCCAATAATGGTTCCAGTAAATTTGGTCTAAGTCAGTCCTTTGACGAACGACAGCCTTCTGAAAGGCAGACATCCCGCCGTTATGGGATGCTAAGACGGCAGCCAGCTATTGAAATCCCACTTGGTGTCGAACTTACTAAAGAGGAACTTGAGGGTTGTCATTCATTTCACCCTGACAGCGTAACCATTGTGCCTGACCACAAGCAAAGCCAACCACAGCCATATGAGTGTGAGGCATGTGGCACTGGATGCATAGATTGGGAAGGTTATAAGAAACACAAGCAAAGCCTGTGTTTAGGACATCACTTCAGAAATGAGGTGGTAATTAGTCAAATGGAGTGCTCACAGTTAATTAACCAGGCAGTCAGAGCAGGAGCTTCAGCAATGCGCAAGAGAAGGAAAGAAGAGAGTTTTGAATATGATGACCCCTCCTCTCCTCCATTACCCTTTCCTGCCCTCTTTTCAGGACAATCAAAAGATGAAAACAATGCAGTTTATGAGGGTCCCAGAAGACCTACACTTCAAACATGTTCAGTAATTCAACATACAAGTTCATTTGAGAAACAAGAATCTTTGTGCTGTGAGAATCAAGGCACTGAGGCTACAAAAAAGTCTCCATCTCATGAAGAACATCAACTGGTGCCTCAGAAACAACCCCAACAGCATTCAACAAAACTAACAAATAGAAAGCTGGTCCGCCAACAGAATGTTCTGGTTCCAGAAATATTGGTCACAGAGGATTCCACTATGAGCACAAGGACCTCAGTAGAGCCAACCTTCACAGCAAAACATACAGAGAGGCCTGATGAATTTCAGTGGCCACAGAGAAGCCCTTCTCTGGCCCAGCTTCCAATTGAAAAGCTTCCGCCAAAGAAGAAGCGCTTACGTCTAGCCGAGGCTTCCCAGTCCTCCGGGGAATCAAGTTTTGATTCCTTATCAATGCCCCACAGCCCTAGTCAGGACAGTAGTGCATCTCATGCATCCAGTCGTTCCACATCCTTTGAAGAGTCAAATAGACCAGACATGGAGATAGCAACATCAACACCACTGAGGAAATCAAGAGCTCCTCACATGTTGACAGTGCCTGGGGTGCATCAGCATAGAGAGATGAGACGTTCAGCATCTGAGCAGGCGCCTCATGACCCACAACCAAGTGTCCTAATGGCTGAGACTCGTAGTAAGTCTTTTGACTACAGTTGTCTGTCCCCTGAGCGCTCTGCAGTTGGCTGGAGAGAAAGAAGAAAATGTCTCCTTATAAGACACACCGCTATCAGAGATCCAGATGAGGAGGAGGAGCAGTGTACCATACTGAGCTGTAGTCCTAAACATGTCAGACCTAGCACATCTTCTCAAGCAAGCCCATCTTCTGTGCACTGTAGTAGATCCCCTACTTCTTCTTTATCAGGTGACACACAAAGCAAAGACACCTTCTCTCAATTGAAACTTAAAAAAAGTGTACAGTTGACAGGTGGCACTAAACTCTCCCTTACTCATTGCTCATCTGTAGAACCTGTAAAAGAAGAGTCCTCACACATCCATGGAGTGCAGCTCCCTCCTCAAGCACCACAGCCTTATCCTGCACATGGTCCATCAGGGGCAGCCAGAGCTCGGTACCTCCCTATGTCGACAGGGCTGATGCTAGAGTTTCCCTTATTGAATGATGGCCATTCCAAGGTTCAAGAAAGTCACACCTACATCCAGCACTCTGTCCCTCACATCGTCTCCAGTCTGGAATTATTGAGGCCGGTCACATCTCCAGCAGTAGCAGTGCGTCTCCAAACAGATACCCTTACTATAGCTTGTGCCATATACACCACATTGTCTCAGTCCACTTCCCCCAGGCCCCGGGAGAAGGTTAATGCTGTTTCACACGACATAGTTATCCCAACAGAAGAGTACAGAGACCATAGAAACATAACTCCAGATCTTCACTTGGGGTCTGATGATAGCCTAAAGATATCAGGCTCAGGGGGAAACAAGCGCATGCTGTCCCCTTCAAACAGTATAGAGATCCTTCCTGACTCACAGCAGCAGCAGAAACGAGTAAAAGAAGAAGAGGAGAGGGAGGTTAGCTGTTTGGACAAGGCTTTGGTAGACACATGCAATCAGAAAATTGAAGGAGACAATCGGTCATGTCTACCCAGGGACTGTTCTTCCATCACACATGTTAGAACATCATTCACCAGTCTGCTGTCCAGCACCTGTAATAGCTGGTGCTACCTGAACTACATTAAACCAAACCCGTCTACTCTGAATGAACAGAAGCCCTCAGTGTATTCATCGTGGTCAACCAGCGGGTATGACCCCAACCCACCTGGCCTCTCCAGCAAGACAGCTCTGTCTCTGCTTCAGTGTAAGCAGAGGCTCAGTGCCTCCATCTACACTATATCCCCTATGTCAGTCAGGACCACTGAGTCAATGGAGAAAGAGGACAACAAAAGACAATGCTCCACTGAGGTAATTACAACACTAACCACTGGTTACTATTGTCTGTAAATGTGTAAGATAGCATTGTATTGAAATTTGGACCATTGATGCCTGTAAGAGGTGATCTGTAAAGAGGGTGTGAGATGCATTAAAACCACGATTTAGATTGTGGATGTCCAAAGTTAAAGCTCCCATGACAACCTATGTGCAGGGCTATTTTCTTCCATGTATTTGTGTTACCTTTGAAAATGGATTGCTAGGAAGGGACCTGTCATGGATATTGATTCGCATTTACAGTGGCCAATAGACACTGAAAGGAAAATATATATATGCTTAAAAAAAACAAAACAAGACAATTAAACAAAATTTTCAATTAGAATTCCCAATTTCTGTCTCCCTGGGCATGCTGGAGCAGAGTTGGTGAATTTGCCCATGTTTCTTTCGAGTGTAGGTGTACAGCAGCCAGTCATACTGCACTGACCATGAGGAAACAAGAAAGGGACAGCAGTCCGGAAATGACAACAGGTCAAGCAGAAAAAAGGGGAAGGAGGAAGAGGAGAAGGAGGAGGAGGAGGAGGAGGAAGAAGAACAGTCATGTTCAAGAAATATGCAATCTCCTGAAGTTTGTATCCCTGAGAAAGGGTAAGTATGACCTTATGACAGCTCAGCATAAAACCTGATGACACATTGTCCATGTTTCAGTGCTCGATCTGATGTACCTGATTACTTAGAGTGTTGAGGAGTTGCGTCACATATTGTGGTCTGTTGTGGAAACTGTTGGCTGTCCAACATGTTGAGGAGGCCAAGGGTTGGCTGTCTGCACCAACAGAGCCGTCTGTTGAGTGGCTGAAGCCAGGAAACTACCTTGCTTCCTTTGCGCCTGCAAAGATTCATTTGCACCAAAAATTACAGCCATGCACGTAGTGCAGCAGCATGTTTAATTCTCTCACAGTGCCATACTGAACAGAATTTTGCAAACAAATCAAAAAAAAAAGAAAAGAAAAGAAAAACAGAAGAAAAGAAAAAAGACACATTACTAAAAAAAAAGTGCTAGTGGCTAAGGATAGGCTTAGAGAACGTGTAAAGAGGATTTTAAATTCCTGCACTGAAAAGATGTTGGTGGATGTGAACTGTAATTTCCAGAAAAGTTTAAAGATATGTTCATGTTTTTTTATGTGTGTCTTAAGACCTTAGCCAGGTGTCAACATGAACACAAAAATAAGCTTTGCTTGCAGTGCAGTGATTTTGAAGATCCTTTCCTAGTTCCCTTTTAATGACAGTTATGGGGACAAAAAGCACCGTCTTCATTTTGGGAAAAAATATTTTCCAAGGTGTATCCAGAGCTAATAGTAAGAGGCTTCATCAGTATGTCAGACAAACCTAGGAGGCCCAACTGCAACTGTGGAGAAAATCTACTTGAATTGTTTTACTCAGACTGCTACAGCCTCACATTAGTGTGAGCAGGAGGAATGATTACAGTGTTTAAGTTTTTTAAATGGGCGGCTTACTATTGAATCTGACTTTAAAAACTGTGAACCTATTATTGAATAGACTGTGTATAATGTCATTTTAAATATAATCAGAGGCTAAATGGGTTGGAAGCATTGAAATGTGAAAATCCGAAGAAATACAAGATTTGATTTTTAATTTTTGGTCCTGACTTACTCCTGTAAGGCTCAACTGAAGTTTATTAGGCTATTAAGCTTATTAGGCATCTGTAGGTGGTTCTAAGTAGTAAAATCAAACTCCTGAATCCCACTGTTATTTTTTAAAGTTTAACTGGATGAACAGCATCTAAACAAAATGTGTCTTACTATAAATGAGCTGAAAGTCATAATATTTTTTATGTTGCATCTGATTGGCTGCCAGGTATCTAATAAAACTGCATAGCAGGACACCTCAAACAAACATTCAGCCTTCAGCTCAACCACTGTTCTAAATCTGTTTGCAATATAGATCATTAAAAGGTATTTTAAAATGCAAGTAACCATTAGCATGATTTATTGCAAGAGAACTTTTACTGAAATGGACCAAATAAAATTCTAAAAGAACAAAAATAAAAAAATGCTTCATGATGTTGTTATTAGATTGGTCAGTGACAATGGCATAAGCACCACATTATATCTAGGAGAGTCCTGATAAGAAAAAAAATAGACTTAGTGATTTTTGTCCCGGCATCAGGGTTCAGGACACCTTGCAATGTATTATCTCTTGTCTGTATGTAATCAAACAAATGTGATGGGAATTTCTAAACGATAACACAGAAGTTGGTGATCACAAGGAGTAATTTGATTTTGATCCATGTTAAACACAACATTACACAAACAGCATTAACTGATTTTAATACTGAAACTCAGTAACATGTAGTATGAAAACATGTAAGGCTGGACACAGGTCTGTTATGTGTTTGTCTGGTTGACAAAGACAATTCTTTTCAAAGTAATTTCCAGCAATGTTAATATAGACATGCTCAGTATTCAAGATACTCATCAGAAATAAACACTGCTGCGATATGATGCAGGAAAGTGCAGAGAGGTGCCATCTGTGCGTCTCTTTTTGGTTGAGGAGTGTGTCTGTGAACAAGTCCCCACGTGACTCATGTTGACGCTTATCACAGCCTTCCTAAAAGAGTGAGTCATTCTCACGTCTGCTCGCTTTCTCCTCTGTTCAATCTGTCTGAAGGACAAAGAGACAAAACTGAGGCAGCAACATAGTCGAACATTGCTGTTTTGTTCTAGGTGGCATGGGGGGAAGCAAGGACACCTAAACACAAGACTGTCAAAGTGTGCCATAGTATAAAAGTATAATGTCCCTACATGATGAAGTGTTTGTCTTTTATGAACTTCAAAGTTTTGCAAAAATATAAGACACTATTAAAGATACCTACTGAGTTTATCCAGTCAAGCAGCCTGTTGTGGAAATAGGATAGAAATCTGCTGATTAATATCAGAAGGATTGTTTGTCGTAGGAATGTGTTTTCACATCTTCTGTTTTTTTCATGCTTATTTGGAGCAGCAGCTGGTCTGGGCCAGGATTTCCCTCCCTCTCTCTCCTGTTTTTATTGGCTTGCTGCAGCAAACCCTGGACCTTGGGCCACATCGTAGGCTCCCCTTTGTTTGTACTCAGTGGTGGTGTGAGCTGTGATGGGGTTATAAGCCAATGGGAAGGGGGGGTCTGTTTTTTGGCTTATGAAAGCTGCTCTGTTAAAGATGAAGTGGGTGCCTCGCAGTGGGACCTTCAGTGTACATGGAGGGGTGGACCCCAGGCTCAGCTGCCACAGTGTGAGTTCACTCTGTAGTAAGAGGCCAAACAGATATCATACTTACACTGGATAAATACAGGCACTAAAAAGATGCGTACAGGTGCTAAAGGGCCTGCAGCCTGTCTGTCAGCTCTGGTTACACTCATATTGATTGGGACTATCATCCAGAGAGGAGCAGCATCAATAGACAGCTGTCAAGGATACACTCCAGGGACAAAAACTGAAACCACGTATTCTCTTCACACCTATACAGATCAAATAAGAAGTATGCTCACATGCATGGTGGATGTGGAGGGAAGTGCCAATTTGAGGATTGTGGATTCCAGTCGGAGAATACCAGTGTGCTGCAAAAGTGCAGCCATCGCAACACAAAATCACCACCATATAACTGCAAACACTGTAACATTTCTTTTAAAGCCAAAGGTAAGAATGGACAATAGTTGTGCTTACCATTTCAGTTTTGCCATAAAGGTTTTACACTTTTTTGATAAAGAGTTTATGCGCTTAATAAGAGATGGATTGAAATACATTTTCCAAATAAGTTCTAGCATTTCAAATATGTAACTCACACATTTGATCAGCAGTTTCATTCCACAAAGAAAAAGCTATTTTTGGTGTTGTGTCTACATGGATATTCCCATAATGTTACAAACGTTGTCTCCAGACAGCATGAAAAATGACCTATCCTAGCCTACATGTGAAAAAATTTATGTTTTGTCCAATTGGGGGGAAAAAAATCTCTCAAGGGTTTTCAAAAAAATTTAAAGGGTTTACTTCAAATTCATTTAGCTAGTGAAAACTAAGTTTTTTGAGCAGTT
>JAQFJA010000008.1:21361846-21374176 GCA_029874485.1 Naso brachycentron | reverse complement strand
CAAACTCTATCAACTGTTGAATGGCAATAAAGACTCCTTGAAATCTTGAAATCTGAGCCTTCCCATCATTCCCCAGGTGCTATCAGTCACCACTAAAGGAGACATCCCCATAATCTAATCAGTCAACATGCAAACCTACTGTATCCCTAAACAAAATGCACACTGTGATCGTCTGACAGAGATTACCCTTCACAGCAGACTGACACGAAAGGAGGGAAAAGATATAACAGGAGCTCCAATGGCTGTGATGGGAGCAGAACCCAGAAGGGCCCACCCACGTAGAAAAGTGGGGGGTGAGAAGGCCAAGCTGCTCAGAGCTGGTGTGCACTGTTGAACAGTATGAACCACAGCGCTGTACCACAGTGTCAAATTTATCTGTGGTATTTGTCCAGGAAAAACAAATCTGTGGCTTCACTGCCTTAAGTCTAAGTTGAATGAGTCTGACTTATAAAACCCTTCAGGTACTCATGGAGGAGGTGTGTTGGTGTAGAAAAAAAAATGAAATGAAAAGCACTGAATGCTAATGTTAGCATGTTAGAACGCTCAAAATGTCTATATA
The DNA here is from genome assembly GCA_029874485.1 of Naso brachycentron. NCBI lineage: Eukaryota > Metazoa > Chordata > Actinopteri > Acanthuriformes > Acanthuridae > Naso > Naso brachycentron. Next base: position 21,373,617 of record JAQFJA010000008.1, on the reverse strand, counting down.
AAAATGGTTTATTGTTACCATCTTCAAGATCTTAATTTGGCATGCTAATGTTAACAGCTAGCACGAGCAATAGTTAGCACACAGTTTTGCATTATTTCACATGATGGTGCTTGTGAAGCAACAAAAATTGTTAGCTTGATTCATGAGAGAAAGATGAATGTTTGTACCAACTTCATAGCAATCCATCCAATAGTAGTTGAGATATGCCTGGTGTTGATGGAGCAACTGACTTTCAGACTAACATTACCTAAATTTTCAGTTTCTTTTGCAAATAATCTTGAGAAAACAACCCTTCAACATATTTACAACTTGCTGTAGTTTGTTAATTAATTAATTAATTAACTAACATATTTTTAACTCACATCTCTCTTGAGATTTAGGCCACCAGGCGCAGAAATCACTGGTTTGTTAAAGATACGTCAAGCTCTTCTCAGTTGTGACTTACATATGTGTTTATTTCAGTGTAATTCTCCAGAGGTATCCTCTGTTTCCTTGAGTGAATCTGTAGCAGTTTGGAGACAAATATGACAGCTAATCCAGAGAGTGAAAATTCCCTTGTCTCATTCATATCTCATCCTTTTAATCTTCCTGACAGACTCTCCAAATGAACTTTTATGAAGAAATCAGTGAGCGCTTCACTTAATGTTCCAGCATGGCAAGTACTGTCTGTCTCCATCAAGGGCAAAAGTTAGCAGGTGTGTCCCAGCTATATTTCATGCTCTACTAAATCTCAAGAATTCATCCCCCATGCAAAAGTAATTTGAATAAAATGTCATAGCGGGAGAAATGTTGGTCTAAGTCAGGATGAAATACTGATGATCCAGGAAGTGAAGTGCTGGAATGCATCATTACATTTGCTGAAACGCCAGCAGTCCCATTTCACCACCTGGTCCTCATCTGCCCCCTCAGTGCACAACCCATCCAAGACAAGCAACAGCAATCTCCTCTTTCTGAATGAGGCCAAGGGAACCCCTTGTCTGATGCACAAGTGGAAGGAAATGGCTAATGTATAGGGCCAGACTCGGGGGAATCCGTTTTCTAAGAGGGGGAGGGTCACAGAGCTTGAACAAATGAGTGTTTGTGTGAGACCAGTTGGTGTCTGGCTGGTGGAACACAGACAACACACTGAGTGTGTGTTTTGATGAAAGAGATAGTGAAAGAGAGATGCAGAAAAATGTCTAGAGAAACAGAGATATGGAGAACGGAGAATATGCATTCATGACGCACATCCCCAGACTTATTTGAGTCAACTGGACCATATTAAAACACTTTGTCCTTTCCTTCTTTATGAATGTTGGAAAAAATATGCAAAGAAAGACCAATATACCAATTCTTTCCATTTCTGACATTTTTTTAATGATTTAAAAACAAATACCCTGACCCTGGATACAGGAATGTACAGTAACCTGGATGAAAAAGATTCAAAAACAATTCTTACATAGCAACTACTACAAAGTTGTTGGTCAGTTTCAGGCACTTGGAACCATGTACAGTCTGTTTGTCATGCGACACAAGGAAGCATTTCTTTGGTCCTTTTTTCCTCCCAGTCAGGTCAGCTGTAACCACAGACAGAACAAAAGACAGCTTTCTGATTCATAACAAGTATTTACATTTCATTCAAGACCCGATACAAGCCTCCATCAGACAAGAAACAGAACTGATAAAGTTCCTCTGTCACATATCAACCCTTCATATTTTTCCATACATATCCACATTGGTTATGAAATGACAACAGAATAAAAAGGTATAATTGTAATGGCTCGAATGAGATTTTTTTTTTTTTTACAGCAGTATTCATCAATATAACTTAGTGGAATGGTTTCAATATAAGATTTGGCAAAAAACGATACATTAGTTTCTCCTTTTTCAGGATGAGCTTCAACCAAAAAAAGCCCCATTGCTACAGAGGTACCGAGCACTCTTACAAATGCTCAGCTCACATCAATGTGAAGTTAAAACCCAAAGCTCTCAAGATAACCTAACAGTCATCGCTCAGCTGCAAGGCAGCCATGTTTGATAAGAGTTACTGCATGTAGCCATGTGTGACTGAACTTGTGCCACATAGTAATTGCTGAAGTTGACATCTCTGACATAGGGAGCCGGCTGGTAGTAGCAGGTGATGTTGGACAAAGCGGGTATAGCGTTCTGTTCGGCCATTACGCGCAGCGCCAGAGCGGAAATAAGTGCAAGCGTCTGTCTGCGCTCGTGGCCCATCAGACACACAGTGCTCTCATCCACCACTTGCCTCAGTGTCACCAAGTAATCGTAGCGCTTGTGCTCTATGCCCGCAAAGTGGTTCTGCAGATAAGCCTCCAGTTTCCTCTGCTGCTCGCTTATGTCAGGGAAGTCGATGAAGAAGCGCGAGCACATGTAGCGCTGCAACTGTTTCATTTGAGCCTCAGAGGAAGGCCGGAAGCCGCGCACTAACAGGTGGCAGTACTTGAGCAGCCCACCGCCCCGGATCTCCTCTGGGCTGCGGGTGGCAATAGTCCTGGAGAGAAGGTGACCCAGAGCTTCCTCAAAATCTCCGTACATGCTCTCCCCCTGCACCGTAGGGTGAAAGGTCTCGGACATGGCTGTCTCTGAGCAGCGGTCAAAGAGCAGCAGTGAGTCAAGAGTGATCTGGAAGGAATCGACACTGAACTCAAACTGCCTTCTCAGGGAATCCACAAACTTCAGTTCCACATTTTTGCCGGTGTTGTTGGACAGTGAGATGAGGCTCCAGCGGTCAGTGTCGTTGCAAACTTTCACCAGTTTCTGCACGTAAGCCTCCTTCAGGGCGAGGGCTGTGATTCGGTCCCTGCACACCCCTTCAGGTAAGAAGTCCACCAGGCAGTCCAGCACCACGTCCTTCACCAGCCGAAAGGTTTTGTCATCAGTGAGACTCAGGCCAAAAATCAGGTCCAGGTCTTTGTAGCCAAGGCCATTGTCCTGGTGAAGCACGTGGCTGGCTGCTGAGCCGTTCAACTTGACATCACGGACCACGACACCTCGCTCCTCCAGTCGCGCCCTGACCACCTGAAAGACACAGAGAAAAAACTGAGTAATGGGTATCCGCAAAAAGACAACAATCAGAAGAGGTTGACATAGGAAGAAATACAAGCATGTACTTGCAAAAGGGAGCTGCACTCTTGCGACTATATACCACAAAGAATCTGAAGTGCTCTCATTTCAACATAGCACTGTAGCGCTTCAGAGGAAAACATCCAATTTTATGAAAGCATCAAACAGAGGACGTTATGAGACAATGACACTTTTCTGGGTGTCTTATTCATTTAAAATGACTGCTGGCCAAATGAAGAAAATTAATTACAACTTCACAATTTTAGTATGAATAAAAAAAGCCTTGCCAGAAGAATAAAAAATTGTTGGTTTTTTTTCCAAAAATGTATTACGCATACATACTTATCTTTTACAAGCTAGCAGTACAAAGAGTACTAATAACTCTCAAAGAAAATATAGCATGCAATAAATGTAAGTATTTAAGTATTTTAGTTGTAAGTTTCCTAACTTTTTGAGTAGTTAAGTGCAGTGTGTCAATGTAAGAACCAGTTTACAGTAACAAAGGCTGCAGGATTTGAGCAGTTTTGGAATATTTCATTGCAGGTAAATACAGCTACATGCAGAATCCTAAAGATTCCTGAAGCAGGCAAGCTGCTGGTATGTTGCTTAAGGACACTTTTTCAACAAAGTGGCCACTTAGAGGCTGTGATTCTCCACGCAGAGAATGGTGTCATTAACCAGAACCGATCCTGTTGCCTGAGGGTGACGATGCCCTACATACTCTACAGTAGACCTGCACTTCTTAAGAGCTGAATAGCTGATTCAAAGTCATCACTTCATATGTAAAGAGGATAAGTCAGTACTTGTCTGCTGTAAGAGGATCTCAACTTAGAAAAGTTGAGCTGTGAACTTTCAAACTTGTGACCTGTGATTATATTGACAAACACAATCCCTTCGCTATCATATAAACACTCTTTGTACAGAAATGCCATGTTGCACTGCTGTGATTCTTGGGGAAACTGCTGAGCTACAGAGAGCTGTTTATGTGTTCTGTCTGTTGCATCACTCAAAAGACACTAAGAGGAGAAAAATGCCAAACAAGGCCAATTCTTAAGATATCCCAAACACAGCTGTTACAAAAACTCCTACTGAGCCGTACTGTCCTGTCATCTGTCACTAACTGAGGACAGACATCTATCCAGTCAGGTAATCCTATAACTGTTTATTTTAGAGATTGATGCTTACTGTATCATAATGCCAATTTTGACGTTAATATGAGAAATCCTTTGTACTATCCAACACTTGACAGTCACAAAAGGACTTTATGTTCCTGATGTAAACCTGAGGCAATTTCTTCAATCTGAAAATGTTTTTTTATATCTTGTTGTCAGCTTTTCAGCTGAGTAACGCCATGAAAAACAAAAGGATTAAGATAAGGAAGCAAGATAAGCAAGATATTTTTATGTTGCAATTTTTCTCTCCTCCCTTTGGCTTCACTTACTGTACCTTGCAGTAATCTCATCACATCCCCATTTTTAGGATTTCGACCTTTTCTTATTTGCTTTCTTTCCGGGAACATGATGAAAAGGCAGATTTTACATTTGTACATTTAGTTGTGTGTTTAGCTTGGGGAAAACACCCCCAAAAGTGATAAAATACACCTAAAGACATTTCTGAACACATATATTGGGTGTTGTTGTTTACATACACAAACAGAAGAGCAGATTTTGGGTTAGTCACAGTACAGATACCTGAGTCTGTGCTCATCAACTCATCTGAAACCCTACACGTTAGCTGGAGATGTTGCATCGAAATAGTAAATAAAGGAAATGTTTCAGGCTGGCACCATCCCATAGATAGAAGTGATTAGTTGATGAGAGGGCGGAAAGCAGGACATGAAGGTAGAGAGGAAGATGCCAGTGTGAAGAGGGGGAAGTTTCAACATGTGTTTGGATGAAAGAAGAAGAGAAAGTGGCAGCAATCTGGGAGGAGGACGGGAAAGGAAAGGAAATCTATCCAGAATGTTAGTGTTGGATTTCTTTAAGAATGTACAAAAAAAAACCTGAAACAGCTGGAATCAGTGTTTGTTTACTTGTCCAGAGTTGGAAAGAGTGATTGTACATACTCCCATTAAAATAACAAACTCATTTCAGCCTTTCTGTTCGTGCCATAGAAATGAGATGAGAATGTATCAATGAGACAACTTCAGAGGTGCTGGCAAACACAACCAGAGAAGAAGCCTCTATGCTTGACTCAAACTGTAAACTCATAATCCTTCAGAATTCAAATTTCATATTAATCAACAAAGGAACCCAGTGAACTTTTAATTAAGGAATGGCACACTAGCTGGCTAGTTCTCGTTCTATTTGTGGTCAGATATAAAGTAAACATCAAATTCAGTGCCCCGACATGCTAATTTTCAAGCTGCTGTAACCACTGATTGAAATGTTAACCACAGGAACGCAGCTGTCAAGCTTTTCGTTAAATGGAAATGGATCTACAGTGGGTTAGATTAAGGATATACTCGTTCAGTCCTGTACTTGTTACAAAGACACTGAAATCATCTCATAAGCAAATAAGAGCATTTTTCTAAAGGTTATGCTAGAAAAAGAGATACATTTCAAGTCAAACTTTTAAGAATAAACCAATGTAGAGTATGTTTACTATAAACTGTCAACCAAACCCTGGAAGTTCCCCTTCAAGATACAAAAACACTTCAACATTAACATCGAGTTTATATTTAGCAAAGAAACCACACAAGTCAAAAGTCAATGAGGAATGGTCATAGGATGAAATTACACAGAGTTTCAAGGGGCACGGCAGAGAAGTGGATTTTTTAACCGTCCAGCGAGGGAAAACCCACAGCGCTATTTGCCCTGACCTCACACTTCAACAGTTGGTCTGAGTTAACAGCAAGCCATAATCTGTCTGTCTGAGGGTCCCACACGGAGCGCATGAGGAAACACAGCTCTGACACCCCCACTATCCCCGTCCTTTCGCACTCATAAAACGGACCAGTACATTTCCCACATGGCACACCAGCACCTGGCGAGCCAAGCAAAGGGAGACACTTCCGTCGACGTTCGAGCAAAAAAGCCTTGTAAAAAGAGCCACAAACACACCAGACTGTCTGGTGTTGACAACGCCTTGGCGACACATAACAGTCTCTCCACTTTCCTTCTTCTGTCTCAATCGTTTCCTTGAGTATTTCATTTAAGCTGTGGCCTAAATGTGTTTTTATTATGGCAGTTTGAAATGACCCAGCCGTTTACCAGCCCATAGTCCCCCAGACGCCTAAGAGAGCTCTGGGCAGTGATTCCAATCATCCCTTTGCCAAGGAAATGGCGACAGCGAGTAAAGAATTATGAGTCCCTGACCTTCACATTCACTCCAAAACTAACCCAGCCAGTCAGTCGTACAGTAGCTTGGCAGGCAGCAGGGAATGATGATGGTTTTTCCTCTGTTTTGGAAAGCTTCACTGAATTTCCTAGGCATGGGTGGTCATTTCACCTGTATGCTTAGACCAGAGTGAGTCATGGGCGGAAACGTGATGCTATTATACCGCTGTGAGATGGATGTTTTCAATGAGGGATTCATTCAACTGCTGCAAAGGTTCAATGACTTTTTAATGTCTCGATCCCTAAAACTTTGATAGGTGTTTGTCCACGGAACCCATATGGGGAGACCTTAGTTGTGTTACATGTTTGAGCCAGCCATGTGAGATAAAACTGGTAAGAATGAAGACTATGGTAAGAATACTAATTCTCCTCATTTATCTTGTAACTGTGAAATTTTTATGTTATTTAATAGAAGAATCAAGGTGCTCATCTTGCTGGTTCTCTATGACCAGTTCAAGCGCGCCGTGGCTAGGATTTTAAATACTGAGGTCACAAGCCAAAGACCCCCAATACACCCATTAGCCCTTATTATTATTATTATTATTATTATTATTATTAATGTTTCATCTATTCAGTTAAGAATTTAATTTCCAGAAAAAAATTTATCTTTTAAGGTGTATACTAAATTATTTATTCATAAGCTGTCATATTTAAAGAAATATGCATACATTTCCAATTATACAAAAGTAAGCTCACCCCAGGTTGCTGAAACACTGACAATCCAAAGAAAACAATGCAGACATTGATGTGCTTAATGGTAGCTACTATTACTACACCAACAGGAAGTGATGTAAAGTATTGTGTCTAAATAGAGTGCCTAAGTCACGCCACTTCCAGTGGACCCCACGGGACCCAAGTATGGAAAAAATATTAACGGTAGTCAATGGGAAAAGGAAAATTATTTTTTGATTCTGTTTGACTTGTGCCCTGTATCACACATATGATGTTTGTCAACTTAAATGATCATTTATGTGAAGAAAGTCTGTTTGTCGTCAAACGGTTGATGTTTTAGCTTGTGAGAATACGAAATTATAAGGACTACAATATCAGTCACGTAACTGATGTCATAACATTTTCCCTCCTCTGACTCACGGAACTGACTAACTCCCCCTTCGAAAAGCTGCTGCTCTCAACATGACCCAATTTGTAATGGTTTTCACCTCTTTTAATACTTTCCCCCTCGTCCTGGAAAAAAAACCTCACAAAAGTTTCTCACAAAAAACGTTGTTTTACTTCATTGGTTGACAACAATATTCGACTTTTTTTTAACACGAAAAATTATCTTTTAAATTGCCAACCATCATATGTGTAATTCAGGGCACAAGCCAACTGGGATCAAAAAAATAATTTGTCCATCTCCATCAACTACTGTTCATATTTTTCCAAATGAAGGTCCCCCATGGCCGAGAGGCAGAGGGGTGTGACTTTGGCACTCTATAAGCATGAGCAGCATTAGCCACAAAACCTATCAAAACTCAATTTCATTAATGGAAAATCCAGTTAAAGAGATACTATCAGCACTGCCCACACTATTTGAGAGCAGCTGTGTGATAAATACAGGAGAAACTGCCAAATAAAAGTCATCATTTATCAGTCTAAACTGAATGTTCCGAGATCTCCTCCTCTAGGGAGCACTGGGAGCATGTGGTATCTTCATGTTGCTCTGCCTTGACAATAGCCTACTGAGGAGTTGGTTTACAGTCTGTCGGGGGACACGGTGGAGTCAGGCGACTGGTTTTCACTTACCACAGTGATATGTTGTCAAGCCCAACCCACAAGCCCGCTGTTAATACAGGTACTAATCCGCTTCTCACATTCTGCCTCAAATCCACTCCACTTTCTGCCATCCAGGAAAGGGGAATACTACTTTAGGTTTGCAGAAAATAAAAAGCACAATGATTAAAGCAGGGATGGGATATATCTCAGAACTAACGATTTAGTGCGACATCCTGCAAAGTTTGAACCCCTTGGTAGCCAACAAAAACACATCTGCCTCGACACATAAACCCAGTCAACAATTACGTTCCATTGACACACAGTTCAGATATCTGCGTTAATAATCATGCAGTAAAATGCTACCCCACATGTGCACAGGGCCTCGGCAAATATATGGAGCTGAAGGAACATGCATGGTCACAAAATACTCTGACTGTGGGTTGATGACTATCAACAATAAATGGAATGGAGAGCACAAGGGTGTAAGTGAGAGTAAAAGTTTTCCTTCACTGCTCCCATGGCTCACTTACAACCAGACCACAAACAGATGTTATTTAAATGCAGTGCTCAGACAAACGCAACATTGAGAGGGGGCTCCCCTGACGCTTTGGGAGAGTGAACATTTGGTCACCTCACCTGATGTGTGACAACAGTTTTCTCTCCACATTCATCTCTTATCTGTCTCAGTTGGACACCTCTGTCTGATGCATAGGCTTAAAAATGAATGACTCTAAAGTGGCAGACTGGTGGTTTTGCATGTTTTACTCCCTTTAGTGTGAATCACAGATACCTCATATTACTGTCAACCATTTTCCAAAACACACTGTATCATAGTGGTTTAGATCTGGATGTGTTTTTCCTTCCTTCCAGGCAGCAATTAGTTTTCCATTCATGTCCATATGGTATGAAAATCAGCTTGCAGAGACTTGAAATGTGTTTGACATATTCCATGACAGGAAACATGGCGTCTGCTTTCATTTTTGTCAAAATAATGGTACCACTGTATGGTGATGCAATGCAGTCTTTTTAAAATCAAGCTGTGCTTGCAGGTACATTATGCTAACAGAATTCACTAATGATCTAAAGTGTTGTTACAGCTGAGAGAGCTGTCTACCGGAGATTACCTGCAGTAATTATTTTAATTAGCAGCAGTTGGATTTATGCTAAAAGTGACAAAATGAGATCTTAAAGAACTTCAAAGTTTGAATGGTTATTTTAAGTTAATAGAATACATATAATTATAACTAAAATATTCTTTTCCACAACTTCTTGAATGTAGCCACTTAAGTTTTCACCAGGAGCAGGTATTTACACTGCTAATTGGAACTTCAACAAAAACTTGTTTTCTTAAACTTAGAATCTCAAGACTACGTACAAAAAAAGACGACTCTGGATTTCAAAAATGTTTATCTATGTACTTTGGATAATGCCAAAAACACATTAATATTAACACAGGACAGATGCTGGAGACAGGAAAACTTCCTGCCCCGTATATAATTCTCTCATATTCAGATATTGGGTAACCAGTGGGCAAATTTTCCAAAGCTGGTCTTATAAAGTACTCGCGCTCATGGAAAGAAAAATGTTTGGGGTCCCGGCTGTCTACATGATTATGTAATGAAGGGAAGACATTTGTGGGGATGTTCAGTGCAGATGATGGGGGCCTCTTGATTATAGAGGATGATGAAATGTGTCTGTGAGGGTCTCTCTACCCCGCAGGATCACCACAGAATATATGAATCACTCGAGTCCAACATGAACCTAAATTACTGGCAAATACATTTTACTAATGTCCAAGAAAATTGCAACCTATGCAGTTCCTTATAGATTTCATTCCTGGCAAGTACACTGTGACTCAGTTAGTATCTCTCACTCAATTTAACAGGAGCTGTGAGGGAGCAGGAGCATTAGTGAGCTAGTGGAAAACTGCAGTCACAGTGTTAGATCATCCCAACAGTGTTGGGAGTATGAGTGATCGAATGTCTTCTTGAGTGTCATCGGCTCTGCCACAAATCCTTAGCACCGCACAAATGAGTTTTGGGGGGGGGAGAAATAAAAAAGTGACAATCTTTGTGTTGACTTGAAAAGAAAGAAGCTGAAGTGATTTAGTTGAAGTTGTTCTGAAGCTGTTTGTTTCCACACTGTTAGAGCAACAAGTGACTTTAGCTTCTAGAAACATCCAGAGTCCCTCTCAGTATGAACACACATGCATTACAGTCTTATTTTTGGGACTTGCAGAGACATAGCTTTAGATTTTTTATTTCTCTATTATTGTTTTTATTTTATTTTATTTCATTTATTTTTTTTATCCTTATGTGGGTGAGCTGGTCAAGGTGAGAAACTCCTTAGAACTGCTGCACATATAATCTGTTAACAGAAAGATTGTTATCTGAAATACACTTTTACTTGTTGCTATTTAATTCAACTTTGTCATAAACTACTGACAGACTTTCTAATAAAAATGACACACTTGTGATTTACAGGCAAAACTGTTTTGTTTTGTTTGTTTGTTTGTTTTTTAGGTTAGTAAAGAAAAAACATTACAATCATACAATAGCCTGGCCTGTACTAAAAATGTATCTCATCCATGGATGTAGCCTCAAGTAAGTCTGAAGTAAATTAAACTTGAGTTACATGATTTGTTGCACAAAAAAGTACAACTTCTGCTCATAATATTGGATTAATTGCCTGCTTCCTCACTAAAGACGTGAGACTGCTCAGAGGGCTGAATAAGACATATGCAGACATCTGGATGGCGCGTGTCTCACCTGGACGATCTGCCGGGGCTGCACGGACAGCGTGGGGAAGTTTCCGCGGCCGTGGATCGGGACGCTCTCGCCCAGGATGGAGTCCAAGCGCCTCACCTGATCCCAAGAGAGCACGCTGACTCGCCGACTCTGTTCCGAGGCGTCACCGGAGGACATGTCGACCGGACTCAACGGGATGTCCACAGAGTGTGTAGGCTATAATGACAGCAGCAACGCAGCGCAATCCCCCAGAAGAGCCGCTGATGAGTGAATAACTGTGGATGAAGTGGGAAAACTGCGTCTCCTCTGCTGGGACAACTTTCACAAACCTCCTAAATGCAGTGAGTGTTGGGATTTCTTTGAAGAATATCGGGCATGTCCAAAGCAGAAACTTCCAGTCACCGTCTGATGTCTCCCTGTCTGTCTGCACCGACTGTCTCCTCAGATTAGAGCCGCCTCTGGACTCACACCGGATTTTTACCGAGCTGGGATTAACAGGAGCCTCCCTATTGGCTGGGCTGAGAGTTATGAACACTGCTCATACATAAGACTACAATCAACCTCCACACACGCACATGCGTCAGATGACGGGTTCAAGGACTGCAGGAAATATGGTAATTACTGGTTAAGCGAAGCTAAAGCCAGTTCTCTGAAGGAAGTCAGCGCACGAGGCTCCAATGTTGTGTCGAGTTAAAAACGAAATCTTTTGTGTATTCAGCATGTCGCACGCGCGGAAACTGACTATCAATGATGTTTTAAAGCATATGCAGCCTAATCATTAATTATTAACACTGTTTTGGGGGGGGGGGCACTTTTTCATGTATTTTTTGTTTGTTTTAAATAACTCTGACATTGGTAAATAACACACTGTCACCATTTAATCGAATGAATTCTATAACATAAAGAT
>JAQFJA010000008.1:21345359-21361746 GCA_029874485.1 Naso brachycentron | reverse complement strand
CTGCTTCTTCAGGACAGTGTGAGTGTGTATTTATCAGATTTGATTGACAACAGTTTGTGAACGTGAGCAAACAACCCTACTATCTTGTCCAAATTGTGCTAAATTCTGATTTTTTCATGTGGATGTCACTCTAAACCCGAGAACAGTTGCAGACAAAAACACAGGCATAGAATTATTTGCCCAAAATTGTTTGTTAAGAATCCTTTCACTGTAGCTGTATCTAAATCAGAGAAAACATGTTTTCAGTGCCTTCATTAGTATTGGGAGTGACAATGATTGTCCTTCCAAGAACGACGGCATCAGTTGTTTCATAAGGTGCCAACCAAAAAATATCTGTTCAAGATAAAGGAAGGGGGAAAACCAGCTGTCAGTATTATAAAACCAGGATCTTTCCCTCAACCTGTACACACACTTACGGGGTTTATGTTTCAACAGTGATTAAAAACAGCTTTGGAAGAACTTAGACACTTCTATAATTGTTTGATGTGTCATCCAATGGGACATAAACAAATAAGATATTTTGTTTTTCAGGATGAGGAACTCGTTTTATGGCTTAAATTGAGATCCAAAGTTTGTTTTTGATCCTCTGAAGTCATTAGTGGAAGGAAAAAATGTAAAACCAAAAGATGAGATATTTCACTGAATATGTGAAAACTTAATGGGCTGGTCAAATGGGGAAGAAAAAAAAGGTTTGACATGGATTCATTTTCAAGGGACCCACAAAGTTTAAAATTTCATGGAAAACCAACTAGCTGTCATCCAAAAAAACAACAACAACAACAACAAAAAACAACAGACCTACATTGTGATAAATAGAACCTTCTAGTGAGTGTTGCTGAAAATAAGGTAGCCTACTGAGCTATCAGCAGTCCATCATTAGGTCACTTTGTCCACAGAAATGAACATGACATCTGTGTGGACATAATGTCAAACCTCACAGTTTTGGAGAGTTTTATTACATGTGATTGCTGAAGTACTTTATGGTTTCACCCATCCAGGAAATTCTGAGAAATTTTTCAAAGTGTAGAAAATGGCCATCAGGTGTTTTTCCATAAGCCAATCAATTTCTTCCTTGTACAAAAGCTATATTTGCAAACAAACCTAGAGGGAAAAAGAAAAGAGCCTTTGAAGACCTGATTGGACAAATACAGCTGACAGAGTACCACATCTGCATCTGTATGACATACTAGGCTTTCATGTAACTTCACTGTAAACCATCTGCATCAATATTAGATGTTCAGAGCAAGGTAACATAATACAAAGAGCAAAACAGTCAGCATATGGAGGAGGTGGGTGGGTGGATGGGAAAAACACGGGACTGTTCAGCCACAGGTCTGAGGTTCATGTCCTGTTTTAAATGTGGACTTATTTTTACTTCAACAGGTAAATGAACTTACATAATGCATTTAAGTTGCTTTAAGAAACGCAACACAAGGTATGTAACATAGGGAAGTTCCATCAAATATGTAAGCATCCATATCTAAACCCAAATCTTTTTGTAAATCTAATTCAATCAAATCAAACTGTGACTATGTCACAACATTCACCACTTGTTGGAAACGCTTTCTGGCAGGCTTCTCATACAGATGCTAAAGAAAACAGTGTGTGACAAAAACATCTATATGACCACATGGGAATGTGAACGAGTTTGGCAAGTAAGTTTTGTTAACCTGAAGAGGAATATCACATAATTCTCATTGTGATACAGTAACGTTCAAGAAAAGGTCACAACACTGAATCTTTTTATCCTGGATGCTGCAGAACAATAGGCCTGTTTCATAGATTTCAAAACATCCAAGATCATTGACGACTGCTCTAAAGTGAGACAGAATCAGATTTCAGACTGACATGTGATGCCTCGTCACTCTTGATTATTGTTCAGTTAAAATAAGAAGAGTTTGTATTTGTTATGTAAGCACTGCATTATGCAAAATGCAAATAATTAGCATGTTATGTGCACGATGCACATGTCGTGAGTCACTCAGCAGTGACTCAGCTGCCACTCCTGATTTGAGTACATGATGGCAAACAGCACCTGCGTACATGCTAAAAATAACACTGAAGCATAACTGAGGGTGAGAGGATCGCTGCTGTCTCACATTCCCTCACTTTTCAAAAGAAGTCCATGCTCCAGGGACTGAACACAAGGTGCGTGACGCTTAAAGGTGCACTTGCAAATATGCCCAACAAGGGTTTTTTTTTGTGTGTGTGTGTGTGTAATCATGACCAAATTCCTAATCCTAACCTTTAGCAAAGAAGCAGAGGAGGGACTAAGTGAAACTAGATCCTTTGGTATGTTTATGAAGAAAGAGAACCTTGTTCAAAGTCACACTGGCCTTTGTAGTGACACTAATAACAAAGAAATCAGTCTAAAATAATAACCCAACTCGTGCAGGTTATATATTACTGGACAAAAACAGTAAACAAAATAGAGATATTATTATTGCTTATTTATTATTTTTGTTTTAAGCGGCAGTAAAGGAACTTCATTTTCCACAAGCTGAAGCCCCTTTATTCTTTAACTGTCACTAGTTTGAATGTCAGATGGCTGCAGCATGTCCAGACATTGTTGTAACAACCGCAAGTCTGGGAGTATTACATACACTAGACATTGTTTAGATTGACATTGGGCAACTTACTTAGAACCTGTAATCAATAATTCCTGATTAAACATTACTCACTACTAAACCACAGACTCTGGGCAAAGCTGACACGTCCTTGATCAATCTGTCTAGTGAACAAAGACAGACCAAACTGCATCCAACCCTCCTGGTAAGACAGTGAATAACCCAACCCTTAACAAATTATTACAAATTAACAAACATGTTGGAGAAAGCATCAGAATAGAGCTTGACTGTATCTCTTGGACAAGGAAAAAAACAGTAACAATGGCATAAGTATATGTGCCAAATTGGTAAGAATTCATGGTAGCTGCACTCTTTCAATACCAACAAATGAATCAAATTGAAACTTACATGGAATTCAAGTTCTCAAGTGGTTTAGTAGATATTAATTTATTTTATAAAATGGATGTTAAACTCCCAAAGATTCCTCAATGAGAAATTGCAACAAGGAACATGGAAGTTAAAAGAATTTTAAAGCTGAACTAACCTGGAAGTGACGTCAGGACTTCAACTCTCTACAACATTTTAACTATATATATTATTATTAAATACTTAGTATATTAAACCATCCCATTATAAAAAACAAACATTTTTTAGTTAGGTTCGTTATTCTCCTTGTTGAAACATTTTTTAATTCATTTGCATTCGTAAATTAGTAATCCACATGTATCCACTCCATGTTTACGTTCACTGACACCATCCATCCATCCTCAACCGCTTATCACATTACTTTAAACAAAAAATTTAACAAGTATAATAACCAAAAAGATACCTGTTGTTGCTATGGGTAGCTGTATTAAATATACTTTGTACACAGGGGCATTGACAGTAACCAGTACTAACGATAACCGTGATCTATTGATAGCTAATCATTGATATACTTTTAAAATACACAACAACACTAAACCACAGAACTGAGGCAGATGATAGCAAAATGTGTGTGGTAGCAACTTGGTTGTTTTGGGATAAGAGTTCACAGCTGTGAGAACACAGATGAATGTCAGCATGCCCCTCATGATTGTCACCTCAGATAGGAATTCAGTTGCATTCGCTCTTGTTTTGTGTATTTGCACCTCAGTACCTTAACAACAACAACAATGGTGTCTGCATACCTAAAGAGGCGAGCAAGTCACTCTTACGTAACTTTACAAAGTCTGGACTGCCTCCTCATTTCCACTTGTTACCGTCACTTTTCTTCCTTGAAGGAAAGAATGTGTTAATGTCTCAAACGCACACATCTCAAACACATGGGCAGGTGTGCGCATGCGTGCACACACACACACACACACACACACACACACACAGGCTGGACCACAGTAGAATAATGGTGTTGACAGGTTAAACAGTGACATTTCAAGCTAGCCTTTGTAAATGTGATGAATGCAAATTGCAACAGGTCTTCTTATCTTGTCAGATGAATTCCAGCTTTTAGTGCCTTGACATTCAGATTTCCCACACAACATTTGTATTAGCAATTCAATTTTCTACTACTGACAATCATGATTCAGCCTCATTATAGAAATAATCATCATATTAAGAATTTAACCCACGTTTTTATCACAGAAGCTTCTAACTCAGGTTTTTAAGAGAGTGGGCGTGTTAGTTCTGCTTTTAAATGAAGTGTTGAAGAGAAAATGTCATGGTCTTTTTGTCACGTCATTCCTGATGCGCTCATCTGAGACAAGCTGTCAATTAACCGGTCCTCTGCTGTCTACATCCATTTCCTCCTTTACATAACAGCCTGTTTGTTTATGTCAGCATGGAAACTATAGGGTAACCCCTGCTAATATAATCAGCCCATTAAATATAATGTTTACCTTCGCTGCTGTTCAGGAGAAAGGGTGCTGTATGTACACTATGACCTGTTACCTCTATCCTTGGCGGCCATATGCAGCAGAGATAAATTAGTCTCATCACAACATTGCAAAGGAATGGAGGAGGATCCCTGTGGAGCTTTAAGCATGATAGGAATCAATTCATTCTGAAAACATGTTGCTGATAGTGGATAGTCCATGGTGAATGCAGTCTGATACAGCAATGATGAACCTTTTATTTTATGGGATCATGCCATTATTACCTGTAGAAAAGCACAAGATAATTAAAAACCTGAAAATATATGTAATCATATACATACTGTGTTGTGACAGTGGATCTCATGACTGTAATATGTCAGTTAAAGTGACAAATCCACAGAGACTTCTCATATGTCTCTACAGCTTTGCGTAGCCAGATGGAGCTTTAGGTCATTGTAATTGTTTTCAGGTTGGAACTTCACTGTTTTGGTTCATTCTCACTGCTCCAAAGGTGTTCTGACTTAAACATCCATTGAAGCCCCCCCACCATTTAAGAAACGGAAAATAGTGGCATACTAAAACCTCAGATTAAACAAGTGGAATGACGAAGAGACTAGTGCTAAGACTAACTAGTGCTCATTCAATTACATCATCTTGTTGTGCATTCTTCTCCTGTATGGCACAACCTAATGCTCACCCCAACGACCCAAATCCTAAAAATTACATACTGGAGAAAGTTAAAACCTAGCGTTCATTTTCATTTACTTTTGCTCATTTCTCAAAATTTGATTAAAATCTGCTATACTTCTGGATGGAACCGTAGCTGGCCATAACTTGTTTCCACTGCTCAAAAGGGGCCTCAAAAAATAATAATTATTGCAGGATAAAAGTCCTCCAATCTGGTAAGAATAAACAGCCAGTTGCTCTCATTTATATTATATGTAGTGTAGCTTAAATGGTGTAGAATCAATCAAATCAATGGGCTTTTCTACAAAACGATTGACAGAATTATTAAGAGTAAGCAATTTGATGCTAATGGACTAAGACATGCGAAACTACCAACATATTCCTTTAAAATGAACCATGTCTCCCTGTTGCTGCTACAACTGCTGTTATAACTCCCTTTTTTGGTGGTAGTGATGGTGGAGTTGGGGTTGTAATACCCTTATCTAATATCAAATATAAGGCACCCAACTTAAACTTTAGTCAGAGTAGTCCTTTAGCCTGTGTGTTATATTAAATTATGTAGGATATATGCAAGAGAGATTCTAAAGAAAATTTAATATACAAATCAAATGGCTGTCATGGTCCAGTAGCACATTGAATCATGAATCATTACATGATATTTAACATCGCATATCATAGCATTACCAGGCATTATAGTTGTTCTCTCATTCTTTCAAAGCAATGCTTTTTGTGACAAAATGGAAAAAAATACCTGTATTATGCTTGCTTTTATTTCAGTCATATTATAATTAGTGCTGTCAAAATGAACGCGTCAATGACGCATTAGCGCAAATTAATTTTAACACTTAATTTTTTTAACGCGTGATTACCACGTTCTGTCTAGGGCTGAAAAACTGATTCATCAATGCATCACCAATCAAATCATGGTTCCAGTTAGCCTAATTTTTTCCTAATAAAACCTCAACCCTAAGCCAGCTAGCTCGCAAATGAGCAGCCGTTGTTTGCAGTTAAGTTACATTGAACTAAAAATAGAGTCAACAGCTCAAATCATGTTACAAACTAAGACACCACTTAATTACTTTGTCCTACTTCAGGTTACTCCTTCTCCATCGTCTCTCCATTGCAGTTTGTCTTGCAGGTTCAGCTTCACCAACACAACAGTTAGCAAGCTAAATAATTTAAGTAGTTTGTTTGCGCATCATTAATATTCCCATCCGGTAATGATGATCTCTGACCAGCATTTCAGCGTTGCAGTCATAATGCAGCGCATGGCAAATTTGCATAAAAAGCACAGGGCTAATTTGCATATAAGATAATAGTTTCAAATATATATCACAGTATTTGTCATTGATTTAGATTGCTGCAATAATAATAAACATACATTTGCATAAAGCAAATATGTTGTTATTGTTATTGTTGTATTGTTTTATTTAGTTTTTAGTTTTTTTTTGTTTTTATTAACTAACAATTTAAAAAATGCCATTAATTTGTGATTAATCGCACTATGAAAATCATGCGATTAATCACGATTAAAATTTGAATTGATTGACAGCACTAATTATAATATTTATGTCTTATGATTAGATGTCTGTTTCTATGTGCTAATGCTATGTTATGTAATTTAGGAGTGGCTTTATAGGCACAGTTCCAAGGTTGCAGTAAATGGTGTAGCTGCTTCCTTTTGGCACAGGTCACTTTAAACTGTTCCAAAAGGAAGCAACATAACCTGTGAAAATGATGTGTTGTTGGTAAGAGACTTAAGGAAGCAAAGCAGAGCACATATTTTGTTTCTGTAATGTACACCAAATGCAACTGGCTTATAAACTGGTTGTGATTTATGGGAAAGAGTAAAAAAAAAAAGAGAGAAGAGGAAAAAAAAAAGAAGAGATGGTCGTTTTTAACGCTTTAAAGATGGCTTGTCATCTAAAAACAATTTCAACCCGTGTTGTGTGCTACTGTATTTAGTTCTACTTTTTTATACCCAGATTTGATTATATAAAGTAAACATACTGTAGGTAGAGACTCTTACACAAATATCACATGTTGCATTAAAAACAGGCTAATACAAAGTAACACTGACAGTTTAACATGGACAGAGAGCAGCAAAAAAATCAGATTCATTGGAACAGAATTAACACACACAGAGGGCCTTTTTACTTGGAATTCACACCACATGATCAGAGGAGATCAAAACATGCTTTATGAGGTGTAGTAGCAGTAAAAATTAATGAATGCTTCATTAGGGTTAAAGCCATTTTGTCTATGGCATCAAACAACACCCTTGTTAGACCTCTTGCTGTTCAGTTCCACCCTAACGTTGAGTAGCTGATGATGGAAGCTGACACCATTCACACTCGCCCTGGATTTGAAGCAGCGGAAACACTGACTCTGGTCCATCTCCTGGGGATGAGATGGTTTGTGTCAAAAATTCCACAATATTACAAAAAACAGCTCCCTGGGTTTTAAATTCTATCCGCCTTTGGGGTTTGGATTATAAGAACTCCTCAGCCGCTGGCTTTGTGGACTGGGACAAGTTTTACAGTGTCAGGTGGAGTCGTGTAATCATTACCACAGTATGGCTTTAATTTTTGTGCTGTCAAAATCTGCTGACTGTGTTATTGTTACTGTCATCCAATACAACGCATCCAAGCCAATAAAAGCTGAGCATCTTTATATTATAGACATTTCTGTAGATGACAACACATTATAACAATCAACTTGACCATTAATGTTACAGGTGGGTCTGTGTTAAGACTTACTGTTCTAATTCTGCCAATTCTTCTCACAGGGCCTAAGACACACAGCTTTGTCTTGCTGACTTTACAGTGGAAGAGCAGGATTCCTTTCGTCCACTCAGATGGAAGCACTGGTTTCATGCTTCAGCTTTTTATGAGAAGTGAGCCGTCACAATATATTTGAAACTGCTTTATCCCAGCATTGCTGAAAGGATGAGTTGTACCTGTAATGAGAATAAGACAATAAAAGAAGATTACCTGCAACAGGATGGCAAGCTTTTTATATACAGGCAAAAATAATACAACACATTCAGCAAACCACACTGATGCTAAATATATACAGTAAAGTAGCCTAGAAAGCGTTAGATGTCAGATGTGTGTAATATTACTTTAAAGTGATATTTCACAACACAACAATTTTTTGTGTATCAATTGCTCACCCTTTCAATGTCTTAATTTGAAGAATGTACCTTTTTCCTTCCAGCGTTTTTCTACGGTAAACATACGTCTTCCAAAACTGTGAGCCACTTTAGAACATCAAATTCAAAACCATCTAAAAACGTCCATCCAAAAACCTCAAAAGCTTCAAGTGGTATAATCCAAGTCTTCTTTATTGTGTCGTAGGCTCCATACTTCAAATACACACTGTTATTTCAGCTAAAAAGCAACTAAATCCAACATATCCGTTGCAAGGCTCCCTGTTGCGTGCCAAGCCAATGTACCGGATATGTTGGATTTAGTAGCTTTCAGTATTGAGCCTACAGCATGATAAAGAAAACTTGGATTGTACCACACAGAGCTTTTAAGATTTTTGGATGTATGTTTTTAGATGGTTTTGATGTTTTAAAACTGTATCTCCGTAGGCTGAATGCAAAAGCAGCTAAATTGAGTGGCTCGCATTTTTGGAAAAAATCTGTTTACAGTGGAAAAATGCTGGATGAAAAAAATACATATAATTTTCTATTCAAGGCATCTATGGGTGTGTAATTGATACACAAAAAATAGTTTTGCGGTGAAACGTCACCATAAAGAACCAATAATTTGTTTTTGGTCGACTGGGTGAAATGAAACAAGCTGACGCCACATTAACATATTTGTTCATGTCATAAAGTTGTTGTGGCTATCATACAAGTGCAGGAGACGTGCAGCAACTTTTTTCATTCATGTTCATTCAAGTTTTGCTTCTGGCCACTAAATAGATGTCAGTCCAATATTTAAATCAACTAAATGCTCCACTATAATCACAAGCTAGATATTTTCTTTTTAAGTCATTTGCGGGTTTCAGGTTTATCAGAGATTTTAGGCAGAAAACAGCTGTTGCATGCAGTTGAACTATGGTCGCCTTCGTAAATAGCTACTCCGAGTGCCAAAGCACACTGGCTCAAACCGGATCATTCATAAATTCAATACTCTGGAGAAGGAGAGGCAATGTGCCAGGAGCAGTCAGTGTTTAATATCAGCTGAAATAGCTATCCTGGCTAAATGCAGTTGTGGACTGATGAACTTATGTGTAGCCTAATGTTAGCTAACTGATAACTAGTGTCCTGTGTCTCTAAAACTAACACAGGCTACATAGGCATGTGGACAGTGTAAAAAAATCAAGATTTAAGCTATAGAACATGTTGTGAAATTTGATAAACTTGCTTAATCTTACAAAAAAACAAATGAATAAAGCATATCAAAAAACCCTTTGAGACGAGGAAACTGGAGGTTTGACAATGCTAACATAGTTCCGGGTTTATGGAGTCATTCCTGTGGCACTCTATTGTTACAGTAGTATGTCTCATCATCTCTTACATTGTCTTCCTCAACAGTTTGCATTGTATATCAAAAGGAAAGTTAGTCAGTTGTTTCAATTGTTTATTCGTACAGGAAGAGCATGCTGAACTTGTTTGAGCAATTATGGTTTAGCTTAGTGTGGTGCAACAGATTGGATTTACAAATGACACCAAAGTTGATAAGAACAGTTTTCGTAGGCAGAGAAACCAAAACAGTAAAGTTAGCATCTAGTTGTTATCGTTAGCAAGTATACAGTGAGTTTAACACAGAGTTTCTGCTGAAAACAGCTGTATCTTGTCCTGGAATATTTAATGAAAGCAATCAGGGGGACTAAAACAATTTAAAGTTGTAGGCCCTGAAACCAAAAAAGGCTAAAATGCTCGGTGGAGTTGAGGGAAATCAGGTGATAAGTTTCTGTGGCTGTGTCAATATGAGTGACTTCTTTCACACTGCAGATGTCGTTTGACTCATTGTAAGTTTAAATATTGCCAAGTGTAGCTTTAGTTAAACAGCCACAATGCTTTTTTTTTCCTACAAGAAAGAGCCAAACACAAAGTACATAAAAGCTTTGACAAAGTGGGCAAAGTCAGCTTATGTATCAGTCACAGGAAAGCAGTTCTACATACTTTTATTTATGAAAATCTCAAGTTTTCTTATAATCTACCTGCTTCGTTGCAAATGTGCAGCTTGAAAAGAGTCCGCGCACTGTAGCTTCCATTTTGTACAATTTATTTACACACCCAAGTAAGACTAGACTTAATGGTCGAACAAAAGATGCCATTGACCTGAAAGGGTCATGTGGTAGTGGCCACATGATACAAATTATGGATATAAACATAAAAAAAAAATCATGTATGGCATAAGCGCTGTATGAAACATACATATATATACACAATATATACAAGACTAAAGAAAATCATGTAAAAATGAAAAATTGCTATCCTAAAGGAACACAAGGTCTTTAAATGATTAACTTCTGTTCTCAACTGAAAAGGACAAAAAAGCTTTCAACATTTCTCAGAACAATCTATCTTTAACAGCTCTGAGTGGTTCCTTTAAAAAGGATACAGTGCTGATACAGAGACCTTCACCATCTAAACCGCTGACCAACCCAAGTGTCAAGTGCCCTTTGAAGGGCAACGTAGCTTTATGTAAGCAGCTGCGTTCAGACGACTGTCGCTGCGTATGGGTTCTTATGTTATGGATGGTCAACATAACAGAAACACCACATGAAAAGGGAGTTCAGTTTGAAATAGCTAAGGTCACAATTACAAGAGCAGCCTGACAAACAAACGTGTAGGTTAGCATTTAAATGTAGACATAAACACCAGTGAACTGTTGCACTACTGTATGCACTGTATATCATGGACGTTCTTCTGCGACTGAAAGGTCAGCACACAAGCTTTTCATTATGCTGTAAAGCTGAGGATCAGTGTCATAAAGTTAAATTAAACTAAATAGACTTGAATCGTAAAAGAATAGTTGACATTTTGGGAAATTTGCTAATTAGAGTCGGACATTTAGGAGAAAATTTGTAGGGTATAACTTTCGTATCCATAGCCTACAGTCAATACAAAGATATAGCCAGAGAAGAAACAGCCTGGCTCTGTTTAAAGGTAACAAAATCTGCTTACCAGCACCTCTAAGGCTTAATATAATCAGTGTTTTAATCCATACAAAAACACAATGTGAAAATGTCACTTTGTGGTTTTAGTTATGCTTTTCCTCTGGTTGGCCAACTTATGACAAGGTTCTAGGAAGTCACCACCCGACCAAGAAACAGACCAGCACATAAATTTCTTGTAAAACCATAACTTGCAGTTTTTCAAACTTTATTTACCCTTGGCATGTATGTGCAGAACTACTTCTTGGCCTATGCACTTTGAACCAAAAGATTCTCTGTACTTTAGTTAATTATGATTTGTGAGTTTCTAAATTTGCCAGTTTTAAATGCTTTTTGAATGAGTTTAAGTTTTTAAAAACAAGGACGAGTAGCAACACTTTGCAGATTGCCTGCTGTCATACCAAGTCTTTCATGATCAATATCGTGATCTTATTTTCACTCAAAGGCAAAAGCCAAGATGTGTTCAGATTAGTGCTGTCAGTCGATTAAAAAATTTAATTGAGTTAAACGCTGTAACATTCAGTGATTAATTGCGATTTATCGCAAATTAATTGTACATCTGTTTTACTCAGTTCTAAATGTACCTTAAGGGAATGTTTTTCAAGTTTTTAATACTCTTATCAACATGGAAGTGGACAAATATGCTTGTCTTGTGCAAATGTATTTTTATTATTCTTGCAACAATCCAAATCAATGAAAAATATTGTGATCTTTGTTTTGATCAAGCACTCAGTGCTCTGTTATGTTTAGTGATCAGGGCTCGATTGGTCAAGTCTGTTGTTATAGCAGCAATGACCAGCTGCTTCTTCAGTCTCTTCCCTGTGTCTTATTGACTTTTAGTTATAATTGTCATATTTAACACTCGCCCCACAATTGGGAGTCGGACCACACTATAGTAGTGTCCCAGTATGATACAGACCACAACATGGTGTCAGTAAATTGAGTGACTGAGTTTTTTGAGTGAGGTACAGTGTGCTAATGGAGCTAGCCTGCAAGCTAACAGCTGACTGCAACCAACCAGTGCGAACATGGTGCAGTTTAAGTCGCTGTCACCGCAAATACTCACTGGTAACTTTATAATAGTGCAGTGCAATAAAAAAAATGTATTAAAAAAAAGTATAATAATGCCAGTATAATACAGACTATGACAAATACTGTTCCGAATATATACTTAGTGTGTATGTGAAAGTATGCCAGACTCTTATTGAGGCTCATGTGGCTCTTGCTTTTACTTGTGGGAGATTCCAAACCTTTGGTCACTGAAGAGTCCAGATGAGCCAGACACATGGTTTAAAGGCTGTCAGTAAGACCCCTGGTTCAGCAACAGAGCCATACTCTCCACAGCACTCCACTAATGTTTTCCATTAGCTGTAAGGCACATACACAGGCTTACCTGAGCTTGAGGCCCCCTACCTGGCTCTTTCTCTCCTCTGGGAGAGAACAAAGGCTCTGTGATCCTCATTACACGCCACAGTGAAGATTGAGCACAGATGTGAGGTCGTTCACTCTCAGCCCAAAACTCTCTTTTATAGCCACATAAATTTATCCAGTCCATTCGAGTCCATTCGTTTGATGTTAGCAGAGAGCTGCATACGTCACAGTATTGACAAAGTCTAGGTCTTTGATGTGTTGCAGTGATAATCCCAGTATTTTGAAAGGTTATTTGATGAAATCATTGCCAACACACCTTCTTACATCTCCTGCAAGTCTGTGCAGAAAAATCTTTTCTCACTGTTCAACGGACAATCAGCAGCCTTTTTAAAAATTATTTTACTAATTAGGAGATTTTGCACACTCTGCATGTGCAATGGATGTAATCAACTGTGGAAAATTCATTGACCATGGACATAAAGTTAATGTGATAAATGAGTCTACTCAGAGAATCTGGAACAAAATAATTGTTGTGATTTTACAGTTCCTTGTTAATACACTGCAACAATACACCTTTGTGTGGTTTTACATATGAAAGTGACTTAATGGCATTGCAAGGTCCTCTAGGGGTGGTCTTTGCTCATTAGCGCTTCATACAGGTTTAGTACACTCTCACAAACCTTGTGGGCAGATGATATGGGCCATGGCAATGTGTTCACAGTAGCATTGAGAGCACATGGAAAAAAATGAAAAGCGCAGAATAAAGACCTCCTTGGGTTCCTTCATACAGGGAACATTATTTGTGCACTAAACTGATTCCTGCTTTCAGATAACTTATCATGTGCACAAGTTAATTCATGTTTTTGAATAAATGTCACGTCACTGGAACTAGAGTGAAAGATTGTTGTCAGTTTAGGAGAGAATCCAGACTATTAGCATCAAGATAGAGGCTGTGTCTCTGATCAATGAAAAAGCTTCTTAGAACTGGAGCTAATGAAGCGAAAAACTAGTAACAAGTCTCAACATTAGTTTTTTTGTTTGTTTGTTTTTTCAAAAGTATGAAGCTATTTCAAGTTGCACTAAAAATTAGCCTAACACACTGAAGCTCACATCATGAAACATTCACTCAAAATGCACATCGACTGCAGTTCAGCTAACAGTAGCTGGCTGTCTGCAGAAACAGCTGCACTTTTCTGAGAATCATAAACACCCCCAAATGACTATTTGGATCATCAAATTTTAAACCAGTTCAGTCTAATTGACTTTGAAAGTTCTGAAAAGTCACATCAGTAAAGTATTTTAATGTCATTATGTGTGCAGGGAGCCAGCTGGAAGTCAGCAAAGTTGGTCCAATGCTCATGTACTAGAAGTCCAGAATACCTAAAAACATTCTGGGCATGTAAATTGAGGCAGCATCTTGAAACGTGTCATCCAGTTGTCTTATTACATCTATATTTGAATTAAAAGATTAAAGACTGGAAAATGCAGGTTAAAAATCTTTGCTTGAGTTGCAGTAGAGGATTGTGGATTTATTATTTTACATCAAGAAATAATAAAATAAGCCTAAAGGTCTGAAATGATTTTATTTTGGTTACAATACACACCGGGTTAAAAAAAATTTTAATCAACGACACATCTTGCATGATTTTTGCAAGCTAAAGCTCAAGAGCACATATTAGAGTTTATCAGTATATCAAGCATTCTAATATCGTAATAATAACTGGTTGGACCGCAAAACCATGTCATGTGCACACAGAGGGTGTGGTGTCACACTTTGGGTATTTCGTATCGCGAGGTGTACATAGGATGTCCACAATGAGCGGGACAAATCTGTGGGCATGTAGCCTATTAAGCCTACCAGTGGGTGTTAAGGGCTTTTGTAATGGCCACAAAGGTGTGTGTGTGGTTATTTGTAGTAGTTGTGCAAGATGTTATCAAGGTAATATCTGTTATAATCATGCTTTGACATTGCAGGTACGGAATAAACACACTGCAGTGTACTTTCTTCCTGTTTTACAAAGCTGTCTCTTCACTTTGATGCTGACAAATTGACCAAGCTCATAACTAGCTAGTTTGTCAGCCATGTGGGTAAAAAAAAAAAACACTTTGGGGTAACAAGTAGAAAGTTTGTTTTTTACATTCAAATATCTAGTTCAGACTTGCTAAGGATTGGGTTAAGGTTGGGCAACTAAAACAACTATATTTATGGCCTGGGCGAGGCTGTGGTTATGCTTAGGCAACTAAAACCATTTTGGTTAAGGTTAGGGAGAGGCTTTGATAATGGTGACATGACAAAACCTTCAGCTAGAAATTAAAACTTGACTCACAGTGTGTTCTCGGTAAAAAGTTGTCAATTAAAGGCCAATGTTTCTGCCCATCCACCGCTTTGACCGCAATAACCTTACTGTACTTTCTGTCCTTCTATTTCAATGTGGGTGACTGCCTGTGCTTGAACTCCTACACATTGTCACTCTAAGGAAGAAAATTCAGTTTCCTTATTTTGTGTGAAAACATACTTGCATTTTTAGATTTATCAGTTTTTAAAACGTAGAGATATTTTTGAGGATTTTGACTTGCAACATACATAATTAGATTTATTAGAGTAAAGCAACACAATTTTCAAGGTGTAATATGTTCTTGTTTTGTGGTCACTCTCACATGAACCCCCTTTTTTTCTTTCAGATTGTATTAAAACGATTCCCCCTTTTCTTACAGTATGTCAGCTGTATTCTGAGCCATCCTGTCCTATTAGTAACGCGAATGCTGTGAGAAATCCAAAGCTTTCCTTGCAGTTGTTTTATTTTGACTTGAATGGAGTCAAATGCGGATAAGGGGTGGAGAACCCTTTGATTATATTTTCCCACTGGATTATTTTTACTCGCACAACACGGCTCATTGACAGAATTGCAGTCCTTTGCTCTATTTTCGGCCTCTTATTTTCTGGTTCTTGGTTGGACTTGCATGGCAGGCTCTTCATGGCCAGCAACCTTCCTAACAACCTCCCAAGGTAAAAAAACAAGCTCAACAGCTTGTCCTTTTTCTTCATAGTCCATTCAAAAACATTTCCTCTCAGCAGTTTTGTAAATTGCATGCACCCCTAATGACTTGTGTCTATTATTAAGTATACAAAGACGCAGCAATTACCCCTGTATATAGGGGTCAATACTGTACTGATGATAAAAAAAATTCATTAATACAGAAAATACATTAAGTAAAACAATAACAATCCATAAAAAGTACAAATTGTATCAAAATAAATAAATAAATGAATAAAAATAGCCTATAGTATTGTCTAAGGATGTGTTAGCTCTCTTTCCTTGCTGGCTTTTCCCCAAATACCAGATCTCCAGAAATAAAAATTACTGATCTTTTCAAACAAGCTTAGTGTTTTGCTTTGCACAAGATAAGACAGGAGAACATTTACACTATCCAACACTGACTAAAAATCATACTACTTCCTCCACCATCGCTTTGGGCAAATGTATGTGCGAATCATTACTGGGTGACAGTTGCATAAAGAGATTATTTGTGGAGGACATGGGGCAAACATCTCCAGTTCAGGTGTTGGATCATGATGGGCAGCTGCATCTTACCCACTGCATATCAGCGTTTATATAAAATGGTTAACATATCAGCAATAAAATGTCTAAAGACCACAAGATCTGTGTAAAATACTTTGTTGAGTGCCATATTTTAGTTACAGAGTGCCTAAGCCACGCCCCTCTACTTTCAGTCCATGGGACCTTAAATCAGAAAAAAATATGAACGAAAGAG
>JAQFJA010000008.1:21326068-21338356 GCA_029874485.1 Naso brachycentron | reverse complement strand
ATCGCCTTTGGAGCTAGGGGGATGGCGAGCCCCGCAGCTCATGGACAGCTCCGGCGAGGGGTCAGAGTTCACCACAGGGCTGTTGTCTGGGCAGGTTTGAGCTATTTGAGGTTTCCCCTGAGGACATGAGGTGGACAGGAGCGGGGAGCGAGTGGCCGACTCCAGCAGATCTTTAGTTCCCTGTGTGCACTGTGAAGGCATGAGAAAGAGGAGGGGAAAAAGAGACAAGGACTGATGAGACACATTACTGAAGTAAACATCAGAAGCGTGTAAATCACTTCAGTGATTTCAGTGACAGCTGTGCAAGCTGAACTAAAGGCAAGCCGAGAGTGCAGGCAGGCCAGACGCGCAGTCTGTAGCAAGTGATCACAAGTATTTCATGCCTCAGATCTACATGGAGATGCACGTTAGATTTAGAGAATCATTTTTTAGGGTGTTTAGCTCAGCACGAAAGAAGAAACTTGGTGGAAAATTGTTCCATAGACTAATCCTGCAGCTGAGTATTGCCTTTTAATAAAGTTTGGGGGCATGCAAAACACAGATTTTAAAATTAAATGGTCAAAAGTGGAAGAAGCAGGTCCTGAGATATTCTGACTTAATATGTAAAGTTGTGGAAAGTGTAAAAACAGCTGATCCTACATGTCCCACAATGAAAGTCAACTGTCTATGTTAGTAAAACTGACTTGCCAGTTAATCACCCACGTCTTTGAAACTCTATGCATTCACCTTGCAATGAAAGCATTCTGTTAACATCTAAAGCTTAACGTCAAAAGGATTTAAAGTCAACTTAAGTGGTTAAGAGGAGCATCGATATGTTGGAATTTCACCCACTGACATCACCTCTGGAATGTCAGACACATGTTGTATACAACAAGGCCAGTGGCACAAAGAAATGTCTTAAGCCTGGATTTAGGAGAGTGTTGACATTTTGCTAGCCACCTGATTGTCAGTCACTAGCTGTTGTCTTTGTAGTTACGCTTTGATTTTCATCAGCTAATGTTGCGAACTTTGTCTTACTGCTGTTTGGTGATTGGCAGGTGGAAGGTAGCGTTATTTTCCTAAAAAAATTTTTTCTTCCTGCAGCTTTAAACTAAGTTGATGACAGCAGAGTGGCTAAATCAAAACAGTAAAGTTCTAAGTTGTAATACCACAACAACTAGCTGAAAGAAGCAAAAACGCTTCATAGAGCTGAGGGGAACTGTGGCGCCGGTAATAAATCTATGTGGGTTTGTCACTACTGAGTAACTCAAAGGTAACTGATGTGATTTTTTCACTGTTAACATCTATATATTGGTCAGTGCAGCTAATACTTAGTCTGAGTTGTATTTAAAATGTGCCCAGCATGGAGTCATTTGAATTTGAATTTGAAACATTAATGAAATTTTAAAGAGTGACGGTTCAATATTCACTATTAAAGCCTCTCAGTGTAGAACAGTGGTTCACAAACTAATGACCATTGTTGGCCCTGTTGTCCCGTACCGTGTTGAAGCACGAATGTCTCCCCTCCCCTCAATAACCTGCAATCACATTGCTCCAGTCTAACTGCGCCTGAGCACGCTTCAGTTACATATATGAGGTGCGACCTGTATTTTTACAAATTTTTTTTCTTCTTGTAACTAAATTTTTAAATTGTTCTCTGGTATCCACAATCTTAAAGACAGTCGCAGAATTTTCCACTGCTCTTTATCCGGACTTCTTATGCTTTTGTCTGCCTGAATTTGTGCATCCGTACCGTGCCGAAGCCCACCTCTTCCAACCATGCCAGGGCCAGCAAAGAGTGCTGTGCTTAGGCATGGTACAGATTGCCTAGTGTGAGTGCACCAACAGAGCACCCTTAAGGACCCCTAAACTGACACATATTAGACCACAGACTTCCTTTTGGTTAGATTTTGTCTCAGGATCCCTCATCTGATACCATTTTGCTTTTAGATGTTTTACCACAGACCTTCATGGTAAAATCCAGGACTAAAACAGTCAAATTATGTCATTGTGCTACATATGGATAGAGTTCTAGATAATAAATTATTCCCTTTTGCTGGAACACCCCTGAGGGTTCCCCAAACCCACCTTGAGAATCAATGGTTTACAAGGCAACAATTTAATTCCAGGTCAGTCCAGCCTGACTGTTAGCAAGTCCTCCGAGATTGGATCACATCTCAATAACCCCTTTCTAATTTGCGTTTCCCTATATGGAGCTGCTTTACCTAATCCATCAGATTTAATCAGATACTGCTTTGTTCCCAACAGGTCATTGCTTTGTCATAATAAGTCATCAGTGGCTATATTGACTGTAGCATCCAATCCTGAATGAGCTTCCTCCTACTTTTCAAGGCCAACTGTAACGTGAGGGTTCATCGGTGATAACTGGACAACTCTGAGGAGACATCAGGATGGAGACGGATAATTTCTTCAGCAGTGATTTACTGTTCTCCATGCACGACAGCTTAATAACAACCACTTCACTTCCTTCTTCCTATTCACACGTCCCTGAACTAACCAATCAGGAGCTAGCAAGACTTAAACAGGTAAATGGAAGAGATTCAGCTGGGCAAATTCAACAGATTACTTTAGCTGCTTAGTTAAATGTGTAAACCTGTAAATAATAATTCTGTAAATTTAAATATGTAAATAGTTAGCTGTGGACACTTTTAAATGTATAAATAAATATGTTTAATGAATTAACTCAAACATATGAATTAACTTATTTCCTAAAATATGAATTTTTACTTCTGAACCTTACACCAACTATAAAAACTTTACAGTGTATCGTCTCCATTGATCGTCCAAATATTTTATTTGCATTATTTAAAGCTTTCTTTTCCAAAAATGTCCAAAATTCTGTTTTAGATACATTCTGTCAGTTCTGTGGCATGGAAAAATTCAAATTTATAGATAATAATGACCAAGCATAGTAAAATTACATGAGCAATAACTACACCAGTGTACATTGTGAATAAATATTACATACAGTACGCCCTGCATTGTTCTACATTATGCATTCTGCAATGTATTCAACATGGCAGCGCATGAATAAAGCTGTGCAGCAGTACAGCAGCAAGCAAAGAGGACATGCAGACACAGTGGGAGGCACAGAGAGTGCACTCACTTTCCCTTTCTCTAAATAGGCTTACCAAGCTCAAGCATCACTTTCCTGCACTATCAGTGGCTAATCGGCGAGTACAGGACACAGCAAAGTCTAGACATTTCTCCTCCTAGTGTTGGTGGCGGGACACAGGCACAGAGACAAACCACAGACAGAACAGCAAGTTAAAACTGGATGGGAAGACAGTCATGGACACAAACTGATACAGACAGTTTCTTGTGGGTTTTCTTTCCCCAGAAATTACAATAATACTCCAATATGTAAACTGGTGTGGAAGAGTGCAACAAAAAATTAGGACACACCAATGATGAATTGCATGAACAAATATTGATGTTTTATTTCATTACAGATTCTGACTAAATATAAATATGTATAAAAATTGGATGGACAAATCAAATTTAAAAAAAAGGAATAAAAGGCAAAATGTGAAATGTTGATTGGCTTAATGTTTCACAAATAATTTGGTAATTTAACCTTTCATATGCAAACAAATATAACCGTTAACATGACACAGGATAAAGTGAACAAACAATAAAAACATTAAATGGTTGGTGCAAAAAAAGCTTCCTCTCAGCTTACTCAGTGTAACATGTAGTTTACAAACACACACAGAACAACATTTTGGACTCAAACACTACAGCTTCACCTGGCTTTCTGTTTATTCCATGCACAAAAAAAAGGTTATAGCTGTCTTGTTATTTTGGTGTAAACAAACAGGAGTTGTTTGTCTTCCTAAATGCCAAACAGCAGCTATTCTGTGAGTTTATATGAGAGTGCTGTGGTTCAGACTGTAACTCTGTCCGCACCGCAGTTTTGTAAACAAATGTTTTTGTACAACTCCCCAGGCATCCTTTTATATTCCTCTCTGCCAGAGAGAAGCAGAGGTGAGCTCTGTGAGGAGGAAGACGAGCTGGAAACAGCATCAAAGTCTTCACTTCTGACAACTCCTGCTATCTCCCTAACCTTATTGAAGACCCTGAGACGACATACTGCACAGGAACATACACTGAGGTGTAGGTTGTGATGAAAGTAGTATAGTAGTATAAAGTATTTCTATTGCAGCTTGAAAAGAAACTAAATCTGTTTGTTCATTTCTGAGTTAAACATGAGAGAGCATGAACTGACTGGAGCAAGTTTCTGAACTGATCAGACAAACATATCCAATCGCAAACCACACAGGATTACATCATTTTAGGAAAATACACTGTATACACTGCATCCATGTGTCACCATCGCCATCAGATAAATGGCAAATGGCATTTTGATAACATTAACACCTGAATTGCCAGGCACCGTATTGGAATGTCCAGCCGCAATGTAAACACCATCAGCGTCACCTCATGATGTATAAGAGGCTTGAGGGGTTGTTCCTTTTCAGAGGGGGATTACAACCACTGCCCCTCGTAAATCAGTTTTAGGGAGCAAGGTTCACTCCAAAACGAGGGATAGGGACAAGAAATTGGGTTTGGGTTTGGGCCATTCTGTCCTCCAGTGTTTTCCACCTCAAGCCTGGTTAGGTCTCTCCAAAACTACATCTATCTAAAATGTATTTATCGGTAGGAAAGTGGTGTCTGTCACAGCTCCAGATAATGTGCAAGGTGTTTTACAATGAACTGTTACAGGAAGCATTCCATTGGCTTGGTCTCTCCCTGTAGGATACTGCAGGATGTGGAGTGTTAGTTACTGTCTGTGTATGTCAAGAGAGCAGTAACTAACCCTCCACCTCCGGCGAGGGTACATCCTCCTTTTCCACTAATGAGGATGTTGAAGTCTTAAAGATTTAAGTAGTCCTCTATGACTGAATGAAGGCTAGCATCCAACTCACCCACTTTAAACATTTACTAAATGAAATTCCTCCCAACGTATGTCCCACCTTCATATCCTGTTTCACTGGAAAATTCATCACAATACAGAGACCAGATATTCTGCAAATGCCATTTCATCCAGACAGTGCTGTGTTGGTGTTGTCAGGTGCTGTTGCTTTAGGTGGATTTTTTTTTCCTTTTGAAAAGCTGGCTGTTTGTTTCTGCTGCTTTTACAGCTATGCTTAACATATCCTCAGTTCAACTTATTCAAATTATGCCAGCTTAAACTAAGGGCCTGATTTACCAAGATCCCAAATACAGAGCACTAAATTGTGTGTGCACTCTAACAAGTTGCACATTTTGCTGGCGTACGTCTTGCAAGTACTCTACTAAGAATAACTGCGGGACCAAAAACAGCTGCAAACATGGTGGAGGAGGACAGTATTTAAATGCGTGTTTCAATGGTTTCTGCCACAGACAGTTAAGAGAACGACCGGCGAAAACGCAGAACAACATGGAGAGGAAGGAGAGGAAAGACAACTCAGCTCCGAAAAAGAAAACAAGAAAGAAGACAAATATGGATTTAATTTTCTTCAAGCTGCAGTGGCTGTGAATGTTGTTTTGTGTGGCTACAAGAGTTCATGTGCAAAAACAGATAAGAGCCATTTTTAAAAATGAAGGAATAAATGAAAATTACATTAGGATGAATTAAGATAGCCAAAGTACATATGATAAAATAAATTGTATTTTATTATGCATTTATCATCCTAAATCACTTTTTATATTTATTTTGAGAGGAACGATTTTACAAAGCCTAAATTACGTCAGACTTCAAAGAGAGCAGCCTGGAGCATCTGCCCTGAGCTCATCCAAGAGCTCCAAAATTGCATCGCTGGATAGATGATATGTATTCATTTTTTTTCTCTAATACCAAATATGGTGACACAAGTGTTAAAAATGCGTTTGCTAACCATTTTTTCAATTCGTCTGTGAGTCCTAATCTCTCCAGTAACAGCAGCCATATGTGCACAACGCTGGACAGATTAACACCTCCCTTTCAAATGTGTTAAATACAAACGCAAACTGCAGTCACAGAAATCGCTCTCAGGCTGATAAATGCAATGTTTATGTCAAGTTAATGTATTTGCATATTCTCCGTGTATTTTTCACACTTGAGTAAAAACGCCTCATGCTGCACATTCATTAAGGGAAAGGTGCTAAATCGACAGTGTGCACTGTCTCGCTCATTTGAAATACGCAATCCTCAGTGTACACCCTTAGGAGATCAGTTTGCACATTTGTTTGCGGGTTTGCACATTTTTACACCTAAAAACCTCAAGTAAATCAACCCTCTTTTAATGACCTGTGAACGTCTGACTGTAGTGTAAATATGTTATCTGCGGTGATAAAAACACACACAACAGTAAACAGTAAACAACAGGCAGCAGACAGATGCTGGTTTGGGGCCACAGCAGGCAACAAGGCTTCGGTCAGGCAGAGGAAGAGTTTCGGTGGGAGATGGGGGGAGCAGGCACAGGAGAGGGGGATTCCTGCAAGCCAAAGGTCAGTTGGGAAGATCCTCCTACCACGTTTATCTCGCTTTTATTGGTCAGAGTGGGCAGCTCGATGTCCGCGCCAGCTGTCTGGACAGATTCATCGGCAGGCAGGAAACCTCGTCTATCGATCAAGCTGAAAATGACAGAAACAAGACGATCAAAGTCATTCGGTGTCTATGTTCCTCTTTTTGTTCTAATACGTCAGGTAAGGTAAGGTCAACTTTATTTTATCCCCAAGGGGAAATTCAGTTGTTCTAAATATTAAATAAATAAATAAATCAGTAATAAATAAATAACTGCCATACATTGCCTAAAACCTCATAATTAAAAATGCAATTAAAATACAACAAAATAACCTGAAGGCCTGAATAAACTGCAGGAGCAAAAAGTGCAACAGAGGGATCGCTGTGATGTAATACTCGGGTAATTAACCAGTACACAACAACACCACATTTAAAAAGTACTGTTGAAAAGTCTAACTGCCATCGGAATAAATGACCTGCGGAAGCGCTCTGTCTTGCATTGAGGATCTCTGAGTCTGTCACACACCATTTGTGAAGAACGCACACTGAAGATTATGCAATTTGACTTCAGAGGTGGAGAAAAAAGGAATGATGAGTCAACGGTTTGAGCCCAAAATAAAGAAAAAAGCAATAAAACAATTAGCATGTGCCAAACGTCAAACACTGTCTAGGTAAACACCGACTGAAAACTTGGCTTTGGGTTATACCTCCTAATGTGCAGATTCATTGCTGCATGAGCTATGATGTTGACTAGCAATGCTAACAGAATATAGAATGACTGTGATTGCACATTCATTTCAGCATGTCCACTGACTGCAGCCACTTCTGAAAGAATTATATTTAGAGTCACAGTATGAGAAGACATGGAGCCTTTTGCTGCATCACAGTAACAGCAAGCAACTGATTGCTCTCAACATGCAGTACAGTCTTACAATCTTGAGCTCACTGCAGCTGTCTGATTAAACCCAGTCAATTCATTTCACCACTATCACAGTGGCATAGTTATTGATTGCTTTAAAAAAAAACAAAAAACAAAACAACAACTATGTATTGATTAAAAAAATACATTCTCAAACAAATAAAAAATCTATAGTCATAAAAACAGTTGACAGATGAACTGATAATAAAGCATCCAGTTATAAATATGATGACATGACACAACATGCCAGACAGTCTGCTTTTGTCAGGGAAATGAGAAATGTTATATTTACCTGCACATCCAAGATAAATCACAAATTGCGCTCTGAAGCCACGCTAATGATAAATGACACGCATGAATTTCTTTTGTTCTTCATACAGGACTTTGCACTGAAGACTAACCTGGGTGGCATGGGTCCACAAAGCATAGTACAGCAGTTGATACAGATGTTTTTATGACTGTATGGGTTGGTGACATCCTCTCCACCCTTCCCTGAAAAGGAGCCTTTAATCTGAAACAGACGAGATACGAAACAGATTAATTTACCATCTTAACATCAACATCCATTTAATTTCTGACAATTTCTGCAAGGTAGGTGCTCTGATTAAGAAGGCAAGACAAGGCAAGTTTATCTATTTGGCTCATTTCAGCAACAATGCAACTCAAAGTAAGAGTAAAAGATATAAACACAATAAAATGACATTTAAACACACAATCTTAAAACAAGTCATTCAGAAACAAGAGAAAAGGAAATAAAAACAGCTACAAGAGAAATAAGAGTGATAAAATTCCAGAATAAAAGTTACAGTGCAGTAAAGAATAATTAACTTCATAAAAGTCAGCAGCAAACAGAAAAGTCCTCAGTTGTGATTTAAAGCATTGAGGGTTTCAGCAGATCTGCAGTTTTCTGGGAGTTTGTTCCAGATATTTGGTGCATAGAAACTAAACGCTGCTTCACCATGTTTACTTCTAGTTCTAGGGACACACAGTAAACCTGTGTCAGGTGATCTGAGGGGTCAGGACAGTTCGCAATTTTGTAGGAGATCAGTATTGCATTTTGGCCCTAAACCATTTAGTGCTTTCTAAGAAGTACTGGTTGCCACAAAATGTCACAAAATAAATGTATTTGCACTAAGATGCTTTCCTCTGCAGTTATCTGTTTTTAATACTCGACATACTTTTGATTGCGTTTTTGGAATTCTGTATTACATTTAGGACTCAAACGATCTATCAAGTCGCCAGTATTACTGGCTGATACTGGTCTATTGCAGATATGCTGGTATCCGTGTATATCTCCAACATTTAAAACAAAAAAAACGCTCAGATTGATATAAAATGGTGCAATTATTTTGTTTGTCCAGCAGAGGGCGATCCATTATTTAATAACTAAAAGTGAAGTGTTAACTGTTCAGAGCACTGATGTTTTTTAAATCTAAGATATCCTGCCTCCATTACACAGTATTTGAAAACCACGTTCAGCAGATATTGTAAATACTTAAATCTGGAACGTAAGTCGCACTGGCATATAAAATGCAGTCTGTTTTTGGGTGCCTCCCAAAGAGAAAAAAGGTTTTCTATTGGTATTTATTAATAAAACATGTATACTAGTTACTTCAAGACTGTTTTGATTTATTTTCATTTGAAACACATTCAAAACGCACACAAACTACACCGCACTGGCTTTCCGACTTGGCTTGGTTGAAGAATATCTTCTCTCTCATTACTTTAAAAATAAAGAAACTTTTTTTTTTTATTGACTCAAAGTCAGTCCAAACATTTTTCAGTGCACTCTCTGTGCGGCTGTGTAGCTTTGAGTACCATCTGTTTTTGCAATCCTGCTAGTTTCCAGTGTGGTGGTTGAGTTCAGCCTACAGTAGCGATGACAGCTGTGAGGGTGGCCGCTGCACTGGCGGCCATGATGGCGCATGTCCGTGACAAAGCCTTAGCTTGCTTACAGTGCCATCTTCTGGGTAAAATACCTTAACACAATAAAATATGTCTGTCTACATTTTAACATCACTATCAGCATGGACCCCAAAAATCCCATATTGGCGGGGCCCTAATTATTATCATGTTGTAATTGTTCTTGTCTTAATACTGAAAAGAAATCTAAATCACTTTCACAGCTGTAACTCTAACGCTACAAATTCTACAGAAGGCAGTACTCACGTCTTCATTAGTGGTCAGGTTGGAAGCAACCAGGTACGTATGGAAGCCTGAGAGGCCCAGGATGGACCAAACTGAGAAAAAACATATCACCAGCTCCACGGCAGTGAGAGTTTGGGTCAAGGAGGACATCAGTATGTTTGAGAAGTGGGAAATAAATAAAACAGTCTCTTACAGTGCTCACTTGTTTAAAGGATATCTGCCTGGACTCTCTTGCAGAGCAAACACGAGGCCTTTTCCACCCTGAGCCCCTAGAGGAGGAAAAGAAAAGAACACTGACACAATGAATGAAAGACACTTAAAAAGGTCACTAAAAAAAGAGAAAACATAGACGTGTTTTGTGTATTTTTCTTATCAGACTACTAACTGCTCTGACGTGGTCAACCCAAGTCATACCAAACAAACACTAACAGCTACTGGAAGGTGCACTTTGAGTCAGGTGTGTTCGCAGTTATCAGACTGATCCAGACTGCTTTTCAAACCCTGTACAACAGAGCAACTACACCTACTCAGTGCTAAATGTGTGGTCACACAGCCGAAGATGAACGCCGTCAGGAAAGACAGCGACACGATGAAGGTGTAGAAGAAGCGGTAGTTGCGTTTTCCCACACAGTTCCCCACCCAGGGACAATGATGGTCGAATCGCTCTGAAAGGGAAACGCACCAAAGAAGAAATCACAACAAACTCAGCGAGGAACCTCCTATTTTCATTTTTTTAATTTTAAGAATACTTCAGCAGCTTGGAAAATACACTAATTAATGTCATTCAAGTGAGTTCAGCCTCAACTAGAGCAATGAATGGATGTTCACTGTATCCCCCTTTGAAACCTCCATTCATTATTCATCATTCATGAATGTCAGAGTGCTGGTGTGTGTCCACAGCTCACCCACACAGTTGTCACACAGGCTGCAGTGGGAGGTGCGCGGAGGCCGGAACATCTTGCAGGTGAAGCAGTACTTGAGCTTCACCACCTGCTGGTTAATGAGGACTTCCTTGGTACGCGGTGGAGGCCGATAGCCGGTGTTTCCACTGTTGTCTGCAGAGGAGACGACAACAGGCAGAAACAACAGGGCAACTTTAACGGGACTGACCGATCAAATGACCTTCAGTGATAACGGTCTGGCCTTCTTTAATTTGCACCAAACACCTGCCATTTAACATTTAGTACAAAACACTATACCACATGGTGAAATAATAAAAAGCCACATAAAAGAAGGATGTTGCACAGCTACAGTGAGTGCCAAGACATTAACAGAAAGTATCAGCAACCAAAAGCTGATAACACTTTGGTTGTGGAAGGCTAGTGTTAGCCTGCTGGTCACGCTATCTGCTGCTCTTGCACCTTTTTCATTCATTCTTATTGGTGCAGCATAGGGCTGCACAACTTTGAAAAGTAGGCCATATTGTGATTTTAATTGATTGTGCAGCCCGGGTGCAGCATGTGTGGTGATCTCATGTAGTTTCTACCGTAGCTCTGCCTGACTGTAAACCTGAGCACTGATCTAAACGGACAGGTTAATTGAAAACTTCTATGCAGTAATTAACCATTTTATACGAACAAAGACTGACACATGTTAATCACACTGTTACATTTTAATCTTGTCTGAGGCTCATCTCACTTCTACCCACATTGTGGGATGATATTACATCAACAGTACACGACAGGGTCGGACTGGGAGCAAAATTCAGCCCTGACAACTTCCATTTGAACCGGCCCATCACCCAAACCAACGGCCCCTCCACCCCCACGCTTAACCCCACACAGAGCAGAGGAAATACAAGCAAGGAGATCCACACAACACAAATGTGTTTCGCTATTACAAAGTAAAGACAAACACGTTTTTATAGAAAGATCTGTGATTTCCTGCAAGAGTGAGAGATGTGTCTTAGTGGGCTGACATCCCTAGTTTGGCCTACTTCTAAAAATCATTCATTACTACGCCGGTGATGACTGTCGGACTCTGGCTGAGTCAGACAGAGAAACTTTTTCTCAAGGCAACATGTTTTACACACTTGCTATGCCAGAAACAGGATTAATTAATGGATTGGTGGAATTTGATAGGAACATTATCGACAAGATTGTCTTGAAAGGCAATCTTGTATCTTTGAAAAGCCCCAGTCGTCACTGGTGAGTCCGTGCATTAGCCTGCACGCTGCTGCTCGATAAATGTGTTTTCAGATGGGTTGTTCCAATATCAAGTGGGCCGCACAGAGAATTTTTTAAATGTAGGCTACAGGCTATTATGTCACTTTTCTGGTGTGAAACCTGCTTCGAATCAGTAGGCTCGTTCAAGATGTGCCTTGTCTGGAAAGCAGACAAGAACAGGTGGCAGCAGCAGTGAGCAGGGTCAAAATGACTGCCCGTGATTTGCTACCACTAAGTTAATGCACTATATTGATCCTGAATACACGGTGCGGAGCTGTACAACAGTAATGTCCAAACTGGAGCTCAACCTGATGTTTTCAAATATGAGCAATCTTAGTAATAAATAGAGCAATGTGCCATACATTACGACAGCATTTAAATGAATGCCCCAATAATGTTAATTGTCTTGAAGAATATTCAGGCTAAGTGGCTCCTAAATACACAAAAAATTCATTCATTCATCATTTTACGCATTTAAACTTTATACATTAAATTGTGCTCGATCTAGATGATATGAGTATTTTCTTGCAAACAGACTAGTCGCAATTAAAATTTCCACTTCAGCATTA
>JAQFJA010000008.1:21309587-21319914 GCA_029874485.1 Naso brachycentron | reverse complement strand
CTGGATTTTAGAACTAATGAAGTCATGTGTAGGCCTGACTTCAAGATTGGAATTATGTAAAATATAAAACTCAGTTTTTCATCTTTAACTTATTAATTTCTGTTTAAATTCCTTTTAACTCTATGATCCAAAATGAGGGTCTAAGTCCGTGTTCTCAAACTTTTTCTGTCTTGCCAAAGAAAACAACAACAGGCCCCCTCACACCCTCACATTTATCATATTGTGCTGAACAGTCAGTTATCAGACACAAAACACACAAATCTCTCTTACCTAACCAGTGAGAGCACATGACACACATGCTGTATTTAATGTGTTTGCTGGGCCTTTTTTTTTTTCTTCCTTGAAAAAAATCTGTCATGTGCCTTGTGCAAAAGTGCAGGCTTGAGTGTAGATAGCATGTCAAGCATCAGAGCTCATCTGCACGGTTATTATTTCCTCAGAGAGCAGACATGTTTTCCTCATTTGTTTCCTTGGTGAGCACGAACCCCCCAGTTTGAGAACCACTGACATACCTGCTGTATCAAAAACTGCTGGGAATCAAATTCTATTGAGAAACTCTGAGAAATCCTTTGTATTTATTTTGTTGGCCCAAAAGTAGAATCATTCTGAAAATACCTAACTCAGCTTTTTAAGTACCTTATTGTATATTCTCTAAAAATAGAATTTAAATTTTTCCCACACAGATTTCTAAAGCCCCTTTTCTACTGAGCAATACAGTTCAGTTTGGTACAGTACGTTACACAATTTTTGGCGATTCCACTGTCAGAAGGGTGCCAAAAGGTACCAAACAACTACACAGTACCGTACCTATTTTGGTCACCCTTTCGTTGGTGTACCAAGCAGTCCTAAGAGGGAGGAGCTGCACACACTGCAATGCTTTGACTGCAAGCAGGCAAAAACCTGTTTTTAAGTGTCGTTGTAGAACCATTAATATATCACTTTAGTAAGATATTTATAGTATATTTATATATATATTTATATTTATATATTTAAAGTTAATTTATGGTATATTTTTAGGCGAGAATGTTACCATGTAGATTTAAAACATGAAGTCAGTTTATCCAGGTGACGGTTGTTTGTAAACCTTTCATGAAGTTTTCGGACTTGTGATGAGCTGCAGCTCGCGGGTGAGACCAGCTGGTCATGTCGCTGCAGCAGCCCGACTCCTTGTGCTGTCACCGTGGAGAGAAAGTTAATCTATGTGATGTGTGTGGAGATTAAATGCTGGTCGTAAAGTTTCCATAGCATCAAAACATGATACAAAAACGAAAGGACGCTTTGCTGCCTTTTTCTGTAGATTCCTTGCCATCAGTTTGACATTACTGGTGAAAAAAAGAGGATTTCATTCACTGTGCTGCTCAAATGCATCTTTTAAGGTGGAATGTTTTCTTGCATGTTGTTCGATTCACGGGTTACGCCGTGAATGAATCAGTCCACCTTAAATGCCAATGTGACAGCTTGAAGAGGATTTATTTGACACATAACGTACACATACGGTAGTGAAATGCCTGAACCATAATTCATTTGCTTTTGCTTTTCTTGCATGATGACATACGCCTTAGTAATGATTGGATCTTCAAACACTTTAAAATGCATAGGAATTGCTACTGGTTTATGCAGGGGAAATATTTTCACCTGGAGAAAAGAGTCGCAGAGCGTCCGTACGGTGCACTCCTGCAATACTGTACATATGCATTTGGCATATACAAAGTGGAAATGCAAGCCAGATCTGGAGGTACCAATCTGAAGAGTACCGTATTGTACCAAACCAAACTGTACCGCTCAGTGGAAATGGGACTTAAAATATCTTGATTCCCCAGAGTAAATACAGAACATGAGACCTCTGTGTCATTAATGGCAGCAATGGCCGAAGACAGGTGTTTGACTACTGACAATATTTTAGGTTTTGTGTTTGTGTGATGCTAGCAAGCTATTCAGTGACATTTTATGCTACACACCACACATTAATGTGCCTTTGAAAGATGCACAAAGAAGCAAAAATAGAGGGATGCAGTGTTACTAACACTGCAGTAAGCATGGGAATAGTGGTTAAACAGATTTATTTTGAAGTTTTTTTCTTCTTCTTAGTCTGATAAGATCAGTGAGTCAGCACAAATGAACTAA
Source organism: Naso brachycentron (assembly GCA_029874485.1). Classification (NCBI taxonomy): domain Eukaryota; kingdom Metazoa; phylum Chordata; class Actinopteri; order Acanthuriformes; family Acanthuridae; genus Naso; species Naso brachycentron. The sequence continues at coordinate 21,317,790 of JAQFJA010000008.1, read as the reverse complement.
ATGAAGATTCCTTAAAAAAAAGTCTTGATCCTCCTTCGTTTAAACCGTTGTATAACTTGTTTAATGGGTCAGCCGTAAAGGGAAAAAACCCAAAGAAGAGACTTTGTGGGTCAGGTGAAAGGTGTTGACATGTGGCAAAGATACAGAAGCATATACCTCTTTTACACCTGGCATTAAAATGCCTTTTGTTGTGATCGGATTGCACTTGGTCAGCACTTGATCACATGAAAGTACAGGTGTAAATGCACTTGAAACGCACTGAGGATGGATCACGATCCGATCTGCCAAACCACCATTGAAAGTGGCCGAGGACGCATTCTGACCACATTTAACACAAGTGTACATGCAAATGCATGTCCCATCGACATACAGCAACTCCGTGGTTGGAAATACATAATTGACCCTTCGCTACGACCTCTGTCAATGTCCAACAAGCTGTCAGAGCTTGCAACTCAGCAGCTAAAACAGGTTAAAGTTATGAATATAGAGGATATGCACGTGATGTCACCATCTGCAGAAGTCACGACAGATACGCCCACTGAGTGGCAGAAAGACAATGAGTGGCAGCGTTAGCGTGTAGTTTGTGTGCTGCCAAACAAACAAAACCACATCTGAAATGGAAAAGAGCTGTTGTGCAATTGACAGCATCCACAGATTCATCAAAAAGTCAGAGATATTCTTTTTTACGGAATGCCGAAAGCTAAGAAAAAGAAGCAAGTGGATCTGGAGAAACATGGATTTGCAGTAGCCAGTTTGATTTATTCTGGTAAAATCTTACCTTTACTCATATTGGCATGGATTAGAAAGCATCCATGATGATGAGCCTTGTGTTCTACAGAATGGTTAGAAAACATTAGTGTTAGCTAACAGCCAAGACAAACCTAGTTTTCCTTTCTAAGGGGGTAACGCTACTCCACAAAGCAAATTTAGCCAGTTAACCAGGTCACTTTAAAGCTTCCTACAAAATGTATTAAAATTGTGTTAATTAGCGTCCTTGGGTGGCGGACATCCAAACTTTTATATGCCTTCAGGCTGTGTCTAGTTTTCCCAGCGTCAAACTCTGATTACAGTAAATGTCAGGAAACTCAAATTCTTGGCCAACTGTCAATGCTGTGGACCACTGGTGCTTCGGTAAGTTGTAAGGATCACTGTCAAGTCCAGCAGACTTTAATTTATTTCAATTTAAGCAGATAATTGTTTTACTACCAGTTTAGCTGTTTCCACTGCTAAACTCAGCCATGTTGACGAATGTTTTGTCCCTCAGTGCAACTCGGGGGGTAGGGGTTCCGGAGGGGAAGTAATACCAGTGCATACCCTCGATAAAGATACATGCTAAAGCCTAAAGATCACAGTGCAGCGGCGTTAACTTGTGTTTCATTTCATTCATAAAACAAGCAAGGACTCTCAACGATTCAGGACCCAGTTAGAACAAGGTGAGGACGTGTCTCTTCGTGTTTTGATGTTTAAAAGTTAAGCTGTTTTGTTGGTTTTGAGTTTGGGCTACCAACACAGCAAACTGTTCACCCAGAGCTGCCATCACCAGTCTCCAGCCGTAGACTTTAGCTTAGCTGCTAGGCTTGCTAATGCCCTGAATAACTACAAGTAACTTCAGTTAACCAGCTGGTTCATTAGTAGGACTGGGTGTTAAAAGCCCTGAAGATTCAGCAATCTACTTACAGTACCTGAGTGGGCTTGTTCTTGGAGGTGACCATCATATCACGCTACCAGTATGACACATCATCAGTTGTCTAGCGAGACGTCATCAGGTGTTTTGGCTTTTTATCACAAGACACCCTCAGTTGAGACTGGTCCGCTCAGGTTGGTTAGGTCTGGGCGCGAGTGTTTCATGGTCGGATTCCAGGCGGTAACTTGGGAGCCACATGGGAGTCATTTACGTCCAGGTATCTTCTGTTTATGTACTGTTAAGCAGACTATAAATCATAATTAGCAGCATCACCTCATACGAAGGATCCGTCACATCCACCAAACTGTTTGGTGAGTCAGAATAAAGAGGTCAAGACTGGCCTGTAAACAAATATAAATAAATTGGGTAGCTGTGGTTTACTGGCTAAAAAATACTTTATTGTTTCCATTTACCCACCGATGAATTGTTTGACCAACAATTTGTTTTTATTATCAGGGTTTTTATACTACACAGAAAAAAAAAGTTTTGTCTCTGGCTACTTAGAATGTGGATAGTGGGCAGTGCACAGAAGAGAGCTTATCTTAGGCTCACATGAACTGAATTAATTACAGGGTGGAAAATAATGCATTCTCACAAGAAATCATAAAAACGCAACTTTGTCCAGGATGGATTTGGTTTATTTTCGCTGGTTAATTTTGTAGAGATGTTTGTATGTAATAAATTACTGGATTTTAGCTTTTGCATAAAGATCAGAATCAAGAGAAAAGAACTCTTGAAATATATGGCATAAAATTGCACAATTTATAAAACATTGGTGTATATTATTTGTATTTATATGTGTAGAAACATTATACTGTTATATTGTTACACAACTTATACTACCATTGCATTTATTGTAATATTTGAATATGTTATTTATTGAAGTGTTACCTTTCTTCTTCTTTTTTTAAACTATATTACAATACCCAGAAACAAAGCTCCTTAGTGTTTTAAAGGGTTGAAACTTCACAGGGTCCCTTTAAGTCAAACAAGTTGACTTTTTTTAAGCTCAAAATCACAAACAAATTGCAACATTAAGTTTCTCAAGACACTTTACATACAGAGAGAGCACGTCTCGACCCCAACATATATCATTTAATTTCTTGGTACCCAACAGTTGAAAGCAATTCCCATATTGGCAAACACTTTCCTTGAAAGGAAACATTTCTTTTAACAGGCAATTGTCTCTTTTTAAAATTAAAATTTCTCACAAGTGTAAAATGATTTTTATCTACAGTACACTGTGAAAAAGGATGGCATTGAGCAAAACTAATGCTCAGTCTCCTCATATGAGTCCTATGAAGTCACTTAGGATTTTTTCTGTTCTTTTGTTCTTGTAGGTCATACTTCTACTTCTCCGACAGCCTGCTCCCCTTCTCACACAGAAACTAATTCCTCACTAATTCGCACCTCTGTGAGAACATGAATCCTGCTGCACACTGCCGATCTATGCTTGAATTATTTGTCATGCCGTGTCCACAAGGTCTCATGTGGGATGTTGAAAGGCGACACCACTTGCACAGGAGTCTCTGGCTGAGCCAAGCTCCTTGTACAGATCATAGCTTTGTTGTTTCCAAAGCCAAGCCATGAAAATGTGAAAATTCACACTTTCTGAAGGACTTCAGTGAACTCAGGGCTCTGTGTAGATATTTATAGAAGATAAATGTTGTGTGTGTATTTGAAGGATTGCTCTATTGAAAGTTTGCCCTGCACACAAATATCACCAGCAGCTCTTGATAGTTTTTAGATATTGTATCATAATTAGCCGTCCGGAGAACTGAGCTATGCTCATGAAACATGACCTGGTCAGAAAGCTGTGCTGTTGGTATGTAAAGGACATTCAGATTTAGTTCTGTAAAAACAAATACAAAGTTTCTTTTTTTGCACATTTCATCATCGTATAAATCTGTGTGATTTTAAAGTGTATTCAATGCCTTTAATTCAGAAGTTATGTATCACATGTACCAAAAGAGTGATTTTAGATTAATAATGAGAAAACATGTATTTATAGCGTTCATAATTGATCACATTACACCCTCATGTAAAAGTACCAAAAAGTGGCAATAGTGTGAAGGATGAAGTGATGCTCAGGAAGAAATGGATAGTTTTATATCATGGTTGAAATCCTATAATTATAATATTGGCTAGATGTTGCTTCAGGTGTGCCTGATGGTACTTTTGGAAAATGAAAGTGCTTTTTTGTTTTCTTGTGGAGGATCACACACTGCAGCGAGTTCCTTAGCTTAGCGTTCAGACTGGAAAAAGCTAATTTGGTAACATAAACTGCCACCTCTTTGCTTATTTTCTTCCATGTAATTATTGCCATGAGTTCTTTCACACAGAATGCAAATATTATGGGGAGAAAAAGCAGCAGAAACACAATGATAATATAACATCATGTCACAACTCCTACTGACAGTGTTGGGCCTGTTGATTGTTCAGTGTGAAATATTTGCGGGCGAGTATTTCGCATTTGTCGTCATGTCTGTTGTAGCTCACTTATTAACACATTATAGTTTCTTTATTCTGTACACGAACCAAAGAGCAAATGACATGTTATGGTTTTAAAGCCGGTTATGCACAGGAGTTTTTTCTTTGGCCACAAGTTGTTGTTTTACAGTTCTGTGTCTGTACATAAACTGACATATAACATGTTAATAAGTGAGCTGTAAAGGTGGCGGTGTCTTTTTGTTACCTTTGGTTAGAGCCAGACTTTTTCCACTGTTTCCAGTCAGCAGCTAAGCAAAGCTAACCAGCTGCAGGCGGTAGCTTCATTTACACCAAACAGTTTAAAGCAACACTATGTAACTTTGACCTCGATGTGTGGCTTCGAAAAAACAAAACTTAATGATGCACATTAATACGTTGCAAAAAAAACAGCAATTTTAGTAAAAATCAGGTCATATTTTACGGAGAGAATTTCCTCTGGTTTTCCCTATAATGTCCTACGACTGCTCTGACTCAGCTCTGTGATGCACGGAGGTTAACTTTTCTTGTTCCCCAATATATTGTCCCAGAAATTATCACGATTAACAATACTATTGTCATTTATTTAAAAAATGTTATCATTTTTAAGAAATTTCTTGGCCACAGCTATAATTATAAACATAATAATGCAAGTACACGCTTTCAAATATCAATAAATGTTTTTCTTAAAAATATTCAGAAACTGTAATGTAAAAAATAGAATATTTTGATATCCCAAATAAATAGAACCATTTCAGCGAAAGGTTTACAACCAAAACAATAAAAGGCACTCTCAGGTTGTCTCTTTAAAGCAAGATTGCACTGAAACATATTAAGCATTTGGCATACAACAAGTGCAAAGTAACATGTCTGACATAAAGGTCAAGGAAAATGGTTGTTCTACAACAACTTAACTCAAAGTGGAGAGGAGAGCCCTCTTGTGACCAAATTGCACAAGTGATGAGGCTGGCATTGTGCATTTTGTGAATGATCACTTACAATATGCTGTAAAATAGGCAGCTATGTGAATAAGCACACATTTTCTTCAAAAAAAAAAAACCTCTACAAAACAGTCCCATGTGTGAATAAACAAAGGTACAGTCACAGATGACACAACAGGCCATGTCTGATACCAAATTTGTGTTTTACACAGTTTGGCATTTCGAGCAACAAACACCAACTTGTTTGCCTTACTGGGCTTCAGGCAGCATCTCTCTGGCCGGACAGTGTGAACTTTCTTTCTGAGCTAGTGCTTGTTGCACAGATGCACAAATATTTTTGTGCTAACTTGGCAACCAAAGGAAATTGTCTGTGATTATCACGCCGCCACATCAAGGGATCAGATGATACATCAAGTACTTCTTCCTGGAGGAACCTTGTCAGCTCTGCGTCAGCCTGCACGTGTTGTGGTTCTGGTGCAGCAGCCTGCTGCTGCTGGGCCTGTTGGGATCTTCTCCTCTAGAGGAGGTCACTCAGAGTCTTCTTCTTGGATGGTGGCCTTTCTCAGGAGATGTTAAATTTCAGGTGGGCTGTATTTCTCCGTCAGTACTCTGCACATATTCTGCTTTATCTGTTCTGTCAGCGTAGAGTCATTGGAGTCTGGTGACAAAAGTTCACTTTTGAGAAATTCCAACACAGGCTCTTTCTGATGACTCAGTGACATATTTCTCCCCTGAGAGAACATCGGTGAAATCAGACACTGGCTTTTTTGCTGCATTGGTAGATTACAGCATGAACGCATCCTGCCAGGTCGGGTTGAGGTGGCCGTGCTTTCAATGTTCAACCAGGACATGTCGCATGGCTGGAAGTTGGAATTTTTTCTTATTTAATTAATGGCTTTCAACATTGTTCATATACGGAAATAGCGCTGCACTTTTTAAATTTCAATTATTTATCACAGATAATACATGATTTGTAACCATTGATCGAATATAACATAGGCCGCAGGCCCCAAATAAGATGTAAAAATTTTCATTATTATTAATTTATAATAGGTTTTGTTATAATTTAGAAATATTCCTTTAAAATAATCACTTTAAACATTTTGCATTGTATATTACCTACCAATTATTTATCCATCACTCACCTATACTGGACTGTGTTGAGGGAGAATGGCTTCAGTCTGTGCCTTCCTTAGGTCTCTCCTCTTAAGCCAGCTCATTTAAAGGTGTTCAACAGGGTCCAACAAAGTCCCATGGCACATGCTGTGCAGTCTTTGTCACTATCCAGCCCATGAGAAACAGTCAAATGGAGGTTTTGGCCAAAGCAGTTGAGCAAAGGCCATCCCAGGTTGCAAACTGCAGCCACATTCTTTGCACCATTGCCTGGAGTTATACAGACCATTTTCTTCCTTTCGTCTGTGAAAGCAGGATGAAGGGCTTCTGCCTGTGCTTCAGCAGCTCGTTCTGGGGTATGTATCGAGTTTCTAACGGCATGGTCACACCGACTACGGAAGTTCATTAATTTCATATGAGAAAATGCATTAGCACTGCGCCATCGCATTGCCTTTGCGCTGTCGATGCGATGCGTTGCGATATAGGTGCTGCATGCGTTGGATTTTTCCTACTTTTGCATTGATAAATGCATGGGTCAACTAACCAGATGTTGTGGAAATGCCTACATAATTTGATAAAGAAATTATTTTTATGCTTTGTATATTTGTATTTTAATCAACACAATACCTAAAATATGTTAGTTATAATACAATTTTATGTGATTTTTCACCAAATGTGGTTTTCCCTAAAATTTGGCGGCAGATACCAGGTCTAAATTAAAGTCTGTCCATTTCTTGACATTCATCATGAGACCCACTCTGAGGAAGGTGCTCCTCGTATGGCGATATGTAGGAGAAGAAGGCACACTGTCTGGGTATGCACGAGCTGCTCCCACGCAGAAAACGGTTTGGGGATCCCGTTACCAAACTGGAGCTGTTGGGAGAAGAGTTCCAGGGGTACTTCGGACTCGACTTTCAGTCGCATGCATGAACTTGTGAAACTCGCGAGCCGTGTTGCAAACGTAGCCTGTGTGACCGTGGCTGAAGCACTTTGACTGCAGGGTCCAGTCAGGAGACATATAGTGAACAGTTGATGACCTCATGTATGGGGTCAGATTGGAGCTGAACCACATCTGTTTTGTGCAGAGTAGAAGTATTTTAATCCTCTGTTTTTCACTTTGTTATACAACTCTGGAATGGCAGTATGTGGCATATACAATTTCTTTCACAATTCATATTGCCTGTCAAACGTTTGCAAGCATTTCTTTAAATGCTGGTTTCTCAACTGAGTTGAATGGCAGCATTTCTTTGGCGATAGAGCGAGTTACGCTATTTGTGAGCGTGCGCCATTTTGTGCTGTCAGGCTTATATTTGCACTGACAGAGCGTCTTGAATACCTAACTGCTGTGATTGGCCCGCTGCGGCTGCACCCTCTTTTTATCTCCAGCTGCAGCTTCTTTTTCAACAACAGCCTTCTTTCTCACCAGTTCTGAATACAAGAGGAGGTGATTATGCTTTAAATGAGTGTACAAGTTGGATGTATTGGCAGTTTTCATTGCCACAATTTTTGAACATCAACATACTGGCTCATCCAAGTTATTTGGCTTCCCTTTCTCATTTGGCTGAAAGCCAGAAGAGTTTGGCTTTGAAACCAACTCCATTTATTATTATTTTCTATGGAAACAGCCTTGATTACGTAGTAGCATGTTACCGCCGACTTATCTTCATTCACTGTCACCACTATCTGCATCTCTCGTTTGTGTGCTGGTGAGAAAGAAACTACACTTCCCCCGCCCTCCCCCGCCCTCCTCCACCACCTCCTCCCTGTGTCAGTCAGACACAGGAGAGGAGAGCGAGGGAAAGTGAGCTGCAGTGAAACCAATAAAACTCTCTCAGCATAGTTTTTTTCTTATGTGAATAAGCACACATTCATTGCAGCAATTAATCGTGGTTAGGAAAATGATGGCGATCATTTGCATTAATCATATGATAGGACGATTAGTTGAAAGCAACATGTAGGCTGCTTACAGACCGAAGCTGCAGCTGCAGCAGTGGGTAGC
>JAQFJA010000008.1:21242051-21257972 GCA_029874485.1 Naso brachycentron | reverse complement strand
ATTGATTGACATTAATTGCAAATTAATCGCACAACTTTTTATTCAGTTCTAAAATCTCAACATGAGATTGGACAAATATGCTTGTTTTATGCAAATGTAAGTTTATTATTATTGCAGCAATCCAAAACAATGAAAATACTGTGATATATTTTGATCGAGCAATCGATGCTCTGCTTTGTTTAGTCTGCTGTGGTCAGGGCTTGATTGCTTATGTCTGTTGTGTGGTTGCTGTTAGCAACAACAACAGCCTGTCCAGTCTCATCTCCGTGTCTTAGGGTGCACTCACACTTGGCCCAGTTGTCCTGTGTCGTGCCGATGCATGAATGTCCCCCCTCCCCTCTCCCCCACTGGCCCGCACTCACATTGCTCCAGTCTAACTGCGGCTGAGCACGCTTGAGCTTCCTGATCTATGGAGTGCGACCCATATTTTTACCCGCATATTTTTCATCCTGTAATGACATTGGTATCCGCGATCTAAAAAGGCAGTTGTAGATTTTTCCACTGCTCGTTACTTGGACTTTGTGTGCTGTTGGCTGCCCGAATTTAAAGTGAATCATCCACAAACAATCACAGCGATGTCAGCGCTCCGGGCCTGTGCTCATGCACCATACCGTGCCGAAGCCCACCTCTTCCAACCGTGTCAGGGCTAGCAAAGCGTGCCATGCTTGAGTACAGAACGGAGCGCTCACTCTAGTCAAACAAACTGGACTTTAGAGGTCAAACGTGCTTAGGCACGATACGGATTGCCTAATGTGAGTGCGCCCTTATTTAGCCTACTATTTGTCATACGTGTCATATTAAACACTGACCCTACATTTAGGAATCAGACCACACAATAACAGTGTCCCAGTATAATACAGACTACAACACGATGTCTGAAAATGGAGTTACGGAGTGATTCGAGCGAGGCACAGTGTGCTAACAGAGCTAGCCTGGAAGCCCTAATGTCGCTGAGGGGAAACTGCAGATTTGGATAGTAATTCTCTTTGTGTTCATCACTGTGAGTGACACTTTTCACATTACATGAAGTCATTTTATCCACTGTGAATATAAAAATGTTGACTAGTGTAGCTTTAAAACTGAATCTGGTTAACTTTACATGCAGACACAACTTAAAAAAGAAAAAGGGGCACATTTGTAATTAAGTGCTTCCATAAAATTAGGGGACACACAAGAGATGGATTAATAAATAACAGAGATAAATGGTCTAAATTGAAACAAAACAGATGTGCTGATCTCCTAGAATGAGGTCAAACTCCAAATACACTGGATCCTACACTTCCCATAATGCAACCAATAGCATATTTTCCTTAGACACCTTGTTGCTTGATAGATTCCAGTGTATCTCACACTCCACATTTGTTACCCAAGTTTTCTTTAAGTGTGAGTAACTCTTGCCATCATCAGGGCTTATTTTCTAGGGATTTGTCGAAGCTTCTTCAGGGACACAGAAGATTTTATACAAGTGTTTTTACAGGCTGAGTAGTACTCATCATTACTAGTGAAATGGCCTTGATATTTTTTTAAGTTGTAAGATTTTTTTTTAAATAACACAGTCTGAAAAAGAACACTTAGTTTAAAAAGTTCCTTAATTTTGATTTCTGGTGAACAAAACATCTACAGTACATCCTCTAACTTCTTCCACTCTTATTTCAAGTTTACTGCACGTTCTCTGCATCGGCCCCTTCCCCAACAATTTCCCACAGGCACTGAGAAGTGAGTGTAAATCAAGGCAAAATTCCTTCAGTTCGACAATTCATTTGTCCACAGGCTTGTTAGGCAGGAAGAAGGAGAAGAGGGAGCGTGTGTCAATAAATCATCTGACGCCCGGCTATATTTATGCCCTCAGCAATGAGTTTAACAAGGAGAGCAGTCCTTGAAGCAATATCCTAAGTGGCACTTCATCCCTGTCTCCTTCTTCTACTCCCCCTCTCCCTCCTTCCCTCCTCACACCTCCCCCGCCCCCCTTCCTCATCCCTCGGGAGGCGTCTGATTGTAAAGTGGGGAGAAGATGCTTCAGCTATGGCGCGCAGACAGAGAGAAGACGGACAGAGACACCCGCTGCTGTCTCTCAGCTAAAATTATCCCATGAGCTAGAGATTTGGAGAACTTCATTTCCTTGTTCATAATTAAACTCCTCAACCTTAATCTGACCCAGTCATTCTCCTGCTGCAGCCGAGCTGGGGCTTCCTGCAGCACTTATTGAGCCCTACTTATTACAGGGATCAGAATCCATCCTGCACTTCAGCTGCCAAGTGTGGGTCACCCTATTCAATTATTTTTACCATTCATAGTTTAAGGAGATGATAGATCCTGGAGATCCGTCGCTGTCCAGCCTCTCCTCTCACATTCTGGTGAAAGCGAGTTCATGAGAGGTGACCAGGATTTCTGTCTCCCTCACGCATGATATCACTGCACAGTCCCATTCAATGTAAACTAAGTACTGATAAAGACATAAAACAAAGCACTTTGCATGTCATTTCCTGCATTGTGCCTCTTACGCCACTAGGTGGCAATCCTGAACCAGCCCTCTTGTATCCTCTCTGCTTCTTTTCCCACACTCTTCCACCCACTGCTGGCTTAATTACTGGCATAAAAGAGGGAGCTGTTTGTTCTGTTCGCTCCTCGTAGACCATCATCATTCCTCTGATTGAGACAGACACTCTTGTTTTGCTGTCAAAGCTGTTTGCAAATCAAGAATAGCCCGATGAAATAATTTGAAAACGGAGCTTATTGCAGCAAATCCACACTGAAAATAGCAGCTGCCCCTTTCCTCCTGACCTTCTTTGCCAATTATCTTTTGCCTCATACATCTTATGATGAAGAATGAAAGAAAATCAGGAAATCAAACATATCTCTTCCACTTTGAATTCAGCAGCTCTCAATTAGCTGTCCAAGCAGCTGTTGTTAATTTTGCAGGTATAAACCAAAGATGTTAGAATCACCGTACGGGCTTGGCTGCTGCTGCTTCACCTTACGACCTGCACGAGCACGAGACAACACCTGAGACGAAGAGAGAGCAGGTAGGTTATCAGGCACTTTCACCAGCTGTGATAGCCTGGAAGTGTGTCCGACAATGTGACGGTATTAGCAGATTTGTCAGTGTCAGCCTTGCTCCCTCAGCATTGGTTTAATATCATGGAAAGAAATGTGTGATCCATCCAAGTTAACCATCCGACTGTGTGGGTAGGAAAACAACAGCAGTCGGATGATCGGCTCTGTTTCCATTCTTTTGCACCCTTTATGAAGCTGATTTAGTGTGAGCCCAGAAGTGTGTCTTGTGCTCAGCTACATGATTTGAGCCGGGGTGGAGAATGGGATACAAGCTCGGCTCCATACAAAAGCCCCCGCGCTCGGGTCGCAGTCGTGAGCCTCTGACCTCTCTCTCTCAATGGGTATTGTGTGGCCTCGTGGATCGGAGGCTGAAACAATCCATATAGATTTAACAGGCATGAAGCAGGGCGGATAAAGCTCGGGGACACTGGAAGGAGAGGTTGTCGTCCAATTCAAAGGGCCTTGCCCTCAGTGTGCCGCAGGGTCAAGGGCAGCTGGGTAATCTGCAGGAGGAAAGGTCACCGGGAAGAAGACGGGAGCTGTCTGAAGCCCACTCACCTGAATCAACCGTTATTACATGTGCAGCTTTTAGTCTTGACTGTAATCTTATTTCTTTGAATTTGTTGTTTAACATGTTCCGATCCATCTCAGTTTTTTAAAAACATATTCGCCTTCTCTATATGAACAGCAAGGAATGGCCAGCGTTCAGTGACTAACAGCCCAGACAAGGGGATTAGTATGCTATGACCTGCTTTACTGTCAGCACAAACAAAAGCCTCTCCTCTCATTTGTCATCTTAAAGTTTCCAGCATCCCACTTTTATGAAGTGTGTTTTTTTGCAACGAATGAGTACAGTGAAAAAGTGACCAACAGCACTCAGTGTGAGTTCAGATCAAGTCTTACCATGGCCCCTGTGTTCTTTGATGTAACCTACTTTTTTGCTGCAATTCTGATCCAAAAAATGAATCTACAGCTGAATTCCAGGATTAGGCCCTGTGTCAAATTAATTCAGTTTTACCGGGCTATGGAACAGATGGCTGTTTCATTCAGGACTCGGGGTAGTTTTGTTGCCTGGCAATCTGTAGCCAAACCAAATCAAAGATCATAAACTGTCACTTAGGGGGCAGTGGAATCTGGTTTTGCGAGCAAGCTGACTGGGAAAGCATCAGTCATCAGACAACCACATCACGCTACTCAGAACCTGGTCAGAAATTAATTGATGGTTAAGATGCAAAGCCGATAAGGAGCTGCTTCTTTTGGGTGGCCTCCAAGAAAAACCACAAAAGTAAGGCTGCAGTCAGGTAGCAGCACAGCCAGCTATAAACTCTGTGTAATGGGAGTATTTTAGCTGCATGGTGATAAAATATAAGATACAGGCAGTACAGAGTCACATTTGAGTGGTACAGATGTACTTTAAAGTTCCTAAAGGCATATAAAATATTATGAATTGTCTTTTTGTTGGATAGCCTTATTGTAGATAGCCTGCCAACTATATTCAGGGTTTAGTTTTCAAAATTGATCAAACTTAACCTAAATAAAAAAATCATTTGAATGCAAAGCATTTGTGGTCGCCTCTGTTTTGATGTTAGGTGATGGATGACTTGGTAAAAAGTAAGAATTCAAATTTATTTTATTTTTTTTCCACAATATTCACTATGCAGGAGGTGATACATACACCAGCAAGAGAAAGCCACTCATTTGGTGTCTATTAGCACTTTATGTAGCCTCGTGGACAACGAGCACTGAATCATTTGTTATGTAGGCAGTTTTGTGGAGTGAATTGATATTTCTACACTCTGATATATGTGAGTCATTATTTTGTTATGTTATTGCTGTGTTCATTATATTCAGCAAACTTGCTGTGAGCTCTGTAATAGAATATGAACTCCAGTGTGGCTGCGGTGGGACTGGTTGTTTTATAGGGCTTTTCCATTCACTCTCGCCGTCCCCTCTCTGTGCTTCTCTGCCTCTCTCGCTCATCAAGTCAAGGCGGGAGTTTACAGGAACAGCAGGCAGGCAGGGCCTTGTCACACCGCGGAACAACACTGGAATGTATTGTATGCGTTAGAAAGACAGGACAGCTGGGGCAAAATAGTGCACTAAGTTCTCTAAACCTGGCCTGCGGCTGCGGGAACGCATTGTATTCACTATTCTGTAAAAATGCAACCAAAATCAGCTATTACACTTTATTTTACATGCCGTTATGTGATACGTTACTGGTCGCTTTGTGCTGTATAACAAGAGTCACATACACGCACACACAAGTGAGCCGCGGAGGAATCCTAAAGGTTGCCAGTGAGTGCTGCGGCACTGAAAGCACACACAGTAAATTGAGGCTCCGGCTTTGTGGAAAACCCGGACTGGACTTTGATTTTAATCTGTAAGAAAAACGCATTTTAAAAGTGTAAAACTAAAAGATCGAAGTATAATTATGTTTTACACTGCTTAACAAATAAGTCACACCAAAGTGTTGCTGCTAAATCTTTCATTTTTAAATACATTTGGTTGTTTTGAGTCTCTGTTTGCAAGTGAACTGTCTCTATGTTGGAGGGAGCGGTTGCTGTACTATGACCTCTATGTAGACTTGACTATCTCTGGCTCAACTGTGAGAGCGCCAGACACCAGCTACACAGAGAGTGAAACTGGTTACACTGGTGGTCGGTAAACTGGGACGTTCTTGTGTCAAGAATGGCCCTGAAGGTCAGTTAACAGTCCACAAAATCTCACAGAAATAAACTGGAGGGTTTTTTTTCCTGTGTGAATTAACCACTCCGAATACCTGTGAAGCCTGTGCACAAGGGCAGACATGTTGAAATATGGAAACCTTGGCATGACGTTAGCCTCCATGAAGTCAATGAACTTTACGGCTTCTTTCTTATGAAAATGTTTACTATATGATAAAGTAAATGATGCTAGAAACAGATTTATTTGTTAGCTTTTTTTTAAATAACATCCTACACAGCACATTTTTCTTTCTCTGACTTAATGTGATCCTTTGTTCATGACCAAACCGCTTTTAAGATGTTTTTAAGTTTCTTTAATATAAACGTGTGAAAACAAACTTCAGAAACTTGGTATGGTCCTTGAACTATTGTATACATTTAATAAAGCAAAATGTATTATTTATTTCAAATAGCTTGCTCGTATTTTAATATTATTCACTTTGCCTGCACCCATAGTAGTTACTGTGTTGTTTGTGTATGTTTCAATATTTGCCTTTGCCCCTCATTTGAATTATGATCTTTTTTGCTCCAATATGCTGCTCCAGTTGTCTACATTCATGTAAAGTATTTTATGGACAACAGGGGCGTTAGTCATTAATTTTGCATGTTTGGAACAAGTATATATTTATGCCAAACCGCTTAGGCAAGTGTATAACAAAACCACAGCCAGTTTGGCTAAAGAGCATGTTGAAGGCCAGGTCTGTGTGACCACAGACTTGTTTAGATCTACTGTATCTAGACGGCGGCCCTCATCCTGTACAATCTCTCCAGTCTGTCTGCCCTGGAATGCCGCCACTGACAGTGATTCTTCCCTGGAACAACAGGGAATTATTTGGAAAGGGTTGCAAAATCAACACACCGTCTGTCGATTATCCCCCTGCTATTCTGGGTCCTTTGGCTCTGCTGTGTGTTCAGAGCATCAAAGAGCCGTCAGAGATGTCGGCCTAAAGGGAGGCGATGCACAGTTTAATCAAACATTTTGGTGCCTCTGTGTTTGGTGTCATGTGCCACCGTCTCAAAGAAGGACATATTAAGAAAAACAATGGGGAGAAATCACCCCCTTTGGAGCGAGGAGACTTCAAATCTACACACATGTGCCTGTTCCCATTTTTTTTTTTAAGACTCTGCATTGAGATGCATTTGAAATGCAACCAAGAACATTGTTGGGTGTACTTGAAAGAGAAAAAAATCCTCTCATCCATTTCTGCATCAGAGAAGGCCATAATTTGTGTCCCCCCCGGGAAGAATTATGATGCCACAGCCAAGAAAATAAACTATTTAGGTTTATATTATTATATCACAAGCTACTGCTGGCCCAGCACTTGTTATGAAGGGTCACACAGAAACAGTATATTACATGACATTTGATCAAGGATTTGGAGGAAATGTGTCTGCCATGACTGCACTGCTGTTTTGATTTGGAGTCCATCACTCAATGCGTTTGTTATTGGTACTGTATGCCTCTGCCTGGCCTGATAATACCCTTTCTCTACCCAGGCCCTCTCTTGACTGTCACGTCTGGTTGACACAAAGTGCTGCCACACGGATGGGGGTTCACCCATCCCTTGAAAGCCCAGCTGTCAGTAGTTACATAATAGCAGAGCCTTGTTGGGCTCGCCGGACGGCTTTGTGCGCCTGTCACTGAATGTGATTGTGGGTAAGATTAAGCGGCGGGTGAGAAGCCACAGTTAAGGGGTTCCTACCTGGTCTCCAGCAGAGACGACAGAACAAACAGAATCAGAGGTTTTGGAGAGCGCTTTAATGTGGCTCAGCAAGAACCGTATCCCTTTTTCACACCACACATTGTGTTGATGAACAGTGCTTCTTGCTTACATGCTTGATGCTTTATGGATTGCCTAAGCAAAGACCTGCAAGAGAGAAGCTCAGCTGCATGGGCGGCCAACGAACTGAGCATCCTGGAGTTATATTTTTAAACAAATGATATTAACCAAATGCTCTTTTTACATGGATTTAAAGCCATAATACAATTCCCCTGCACAGATTCAAAAACCAAAGGCAGTGCTGAATTTCTGTTGCCTACAGCTACAATCAATAAGTGCTTATGAAATATCATGTAATGGAATGAATTCACACAAAAGGAAAAAAGGCACATTTGAAATTCCAGCCCAAAAGCTATGGAGCCAGGACAAGGACATGCATGTGATTCCAGTAAACATGATTTAATAATAAATGTGTTATTGAGCTTGAAACCATAAAATTCATGGATAGTGGGTGGTGGGTAGGGGTATATGGGGGGGGGGGGTTGCCAATTTATTGTAGAGAGACCTGATTTCCCTGGGGCTTTTGTTGTTAATTCAGTGTATTATAGCACTGTTTATCCAAAGAGGGGGCTGGAGCTGCTTCGGTAGGGGTTCCGTCCTCTCTGAGAAGTCGCTCCCGGAGAGACTCAGGTCGGCCCAGTAGTACCAGTGATTTCCACTGGACTCAATCCTGTGAAAAGTTCTACAGTTTGCTCCGTCAGCGGGCTAAGCGGCATCCTTGAGACTCTGCTTCCTCCTCCTCTATTCTCTGTCTCCGTCTTCCTGTGAGTCCAGACCAGCTTTTTCCTCTCTCCACCGCTTATAACCGAGCCAAGCCTTACATTAAATCTGTGTTTCTGCATAACCGGCCTTGTATGTTTTTTTTTTTTTCCCCCAGTCTGCTGGGCCCTCTTCTGTCTCTCTCCTCTTCCCCTTGCAGTGGAAATAGCGCAAGCCAAGCCTCTCAGTGCTTTACTATCAGCGTTTTCTGCACAACCTAAATTCTTTAAACACAACAGCAAATAAACACGGCTGCAAAAGTGTGTATGTTGGGGGACACTGTGGACAGAACGGCAGTGCTTTGAAAGACGGTGGCTATAGAAACCACTCTGTCTTTGCCCTTAATATGTGTTTACGTTGCTGGCTTTGACTGACAGATAAAGGCACACTGGGGGAAGAGCCTTTTCTAATATGCATTGTCTTCAGCACCTCCTCCCTCCTTTTTTATTTTCTCCTAAAATAGGCCTCTTTGGCAGGTTAAAATGAGGCAGAATAAATTACTTTAGCTATATTTTACCCCTCTTTCTCTACTGTCTCGATTTGTACAGTTGTGGGACAGAAATTGCTCTCCTCGGTGCCTGAAATTAAACATTGCTGTTGTCCCTGCATGTTCCTAGAGCCCTTTTTATTGTAACAGTCTGAGTGAGGATTGCGTATGTGGCGCCTGCTGCTATCAAACGAGGGATATTGAAATCTCTTAGAGAGGCATTCTGCCAAAGAAGGTTCATGGTTAAGAGACTGAGGCAATATTGTGTATTTAATTTAGTTTTCCTCACCTGCTTTACATGCAACAGTGAGCATGAGAGTAAATAAACAAATATAAAGTACACTTATTTTTTCATTCACCATTGCCATAAATCCATAGGATAAAAGCTGTTATTACTTATTGATTTTTCTCATGAAAATCCAATACAAACATACAACTGAGGCTAAAGGTGGTAACAACACATGTCCACAAGATTTTGCACCTTTATGTTTTAAATTGATGCTCATTCTTGCACCTCTCATCTCATGGAGAGGCTGAGAGCTTTTTAATGAATCATTTTCAGTTTGTAATGCTTCTGTAACCTAATGCTAAGTTGTGTTTGGGCCAGTTGTCTGGAGGAGACAAGCCATACTACAGAGACACATGCCAAACAAAACCCTTGGTTGGCACTATGATGTAGGCATCATGCCTTTGCCAGCCTTCACTCTGTAGGGCCTGTGCCAACCTTTTATAAATGCCCTATTTGGCAAGAGCTGTGCCCAGCAGTGTCTCTTAAGGTTCTGGTTCAAATACCCTCTTCAAATGTGAACCTGATCCAAATCCTAAATGATCCAAATTATGCGTTCCAAATTGTAAGCTCTCATATCATATTCAGAGGAAACCGTGGATTATGTTTTATCAACTCGACTGGCAACAGATGGAGAAAAACTGGAAAGTCATGCACAGCCTCGTTTTTTCTTTATTGTCACACATTATAGTAGATTTTGTTCGTTAATCTCAGCATCCTCCTCCATCTCCCTGCATGGAGAAAAAGGTGGCAGCTGCAGCACATCCGCGTTCATGGTTTGTTTTCTTGGCATTCAGCTTGGAGGTGTGTCATCCAGAGTTACTGCAAAAGAGCAATTACAGCTGAATGTCCTCTCTTTCAGCAGCATTTCAATGTAAAAATTTGAGATCTGACCCCCAGCCACTACCACCCCCGTTTTCAACCTTGCCCCCTGAAGCCTCAGGCCAATAATCAGTTCCAAAGAATAGTTTCTGCCCTCAAAAGCCTTGCAATCCCCTATCTTGCAGCCTCCCCACAGAGTCAAGATAAAGTTTTGTTTTCACAGTTGACTGGCGGGCGGTGCTGGACCCCCCTCACCCCCCACCCGCTGTCCTAGCATGGATGCAAAAGGTCACTCCTGAAGTGTGCTGCCCCACGTGGAGACAATTCCTACCACAACAGAGGGGCCCTTAAAGTATCATCATGCTCATATAGGTGCCTTCAACTAGAGGCTCTGTCCGTTCATAACTGCCTTCCTATTAAACTGATTCTACTGTGATGAAGTCGCATCTCAAGGATTAGGTTTTGCATGACGAAGTTTACTCCCCATTTTCTGGACAGTCTCTGTTTAAGTTCACCCACCTTCATACAGACTCCACGACCAATCTCACATCAAACTGCTATGCAAATGTATTCCTTTTTTTTCCAATTTCGCTTCATCGTTGCCCTTTGTAAGTTAAGGCACTCATGCTTGAAACAGCACAGGCATCAGCCCCCATAAGAGGGAAGAGTTCAGGCACAACAAAAGGCGCATCTGTAAACAATAGGCTAAAAGAGTGGGACAAGAAAGTGATTCAGCTGGTAACAGCTGAAATACAACCAATTTCAGTATATGAGCAGATTGGTCTCTTGAGCATCTCAGGGGCCCAGGGAGTGAATTACATCAGCTGTTTTTCAATATAATTCCTTGTATCAACATACTGATATTACACACAGAAAATGGTTTCTCCATAAAATGATCCTTTAGTTTCTACATAGACTCTATTTTCTGCGCTGGAGAAGTACAGCAGCTTGCAATTCTTTTTTTCACAGCCATTCATTCGCGTCCAATTCATTTGCTCAGCCTGCCACAGTTCATATTGATATATACTCAGGGGCTGTTTTGTAACAGGTAACTTAATCACTCCGTCTTCAACATGTCAATTTCGTCCATCCCTGTGCCAGCCCACTCTGCTGTTCATCAGGCCTACATTACAGTTAGCTATTTCACCTCAAAACAAACGCAGGTCCCCTGACTGCCACCATTGATTGCAACCCTATGGCTTCTGAATAACTAATTCAAACATGCATATTTGGTTCAATTATAGTTTTAAATATTCATAGCCTAGTCTATCTTTCTATCTTGAATGTATTGCATGAGCAGAATCTAAAGTCTATTATCCACATAAAAAGGAGGGGCAGTACTGTAAACATCCAAATATAGCATTTCCTTTTATTTTCACACCTCTGACAGACTGAATGGATTCTCTGCTGTCTGGTTATGTGCAGCAATCAGTTATTTCTTTAAGAATTTTAAACCTTTAAGATGATTCTTACTTATGTTGCTGTGTGTGAGCGCTAAACAATTCCACCATTTGTCATCTCAATGCCATTTTGTACAATGCTTTTATTTAGCAATGCCAATTCCTGGTGTCCTATTGTATTACTACTTACAGAAATCTTTGCCTGTCAGTTAAAACAAACGGGGCAGGGCTATCTATGTTACTGCAATGGAATGAAGCATCATGAAATAAATATAAAGAAAAAGGCTAGTTGTCAAATAAAAGAAAAAATAGGAAAAGTAGCGTAGCCCGTTCCATAGATATTTGATGATGCCATTCAGATGCATCTCATTTATTTATTTAATTTTGAACACTTAAATGTAGCCTTATGCAAAGTCATATTTTTGCAAAGCTCTGGGTGAAGCCTCTGTAACACCAGAAATTAAAACGCAAAATTTTGCAGGATAACCAATTAAATTATTAGACTTGCCGCAAATGTTGATTTGCCCACAGCTGTGAGCCTTTTGCATCAAATTTTTAAAAAATTGACATGCAAAATTCTACTGATGGGAAATAGCGATCTGTCATGACAGTGCTGACCTTTGGAGGAACAGGGAGTCCAAACTGACAAAAGCTATTGTCGATTATTAGCTACTTGTTATCGTCCAGTGTTAATTAACCCTCTTTGGATGTAAACTGCCCACACAATAAGTATGTCTTTAGACAGTCTGAGCTGCAGTTTTGTGTAACTACAAAAATACTTCATCTTTTCTCATAAATCCTACTATAAAATAAAGATCTGTCTGTCTGCATCCATTCTCCCCCCTCAATCTGAAATTGTACATGGACATTGAAAATGTCGTAGACAGAGACTGATTAAGTCCTTTGTCTGATTTACCCACTGCCTGTGCCTGCTTTTTTTTTAGAAAGATAATTCATAAATAATGTCGGTTTGCTTCTTTACAGTCATTGATCAAAACATGGACAGCGCCGCTCTGCCTTCGCAACTCACATTGTGGTCGAAAGTGGGATTGCATCCATACTGTTTATTGTTAGGCTGTATTCAGACCAAATCAGATATTCCGGCGAAACACTGCAGGGTTGTCCGGCGGTGGGAGAGTCACTTCTTTAACATAACATTACTCATTGTGTTATATCAAGTTGTGTACTCTATTCCTCCTAATCCAAGGGTGGCAATTGATCTCTGGAAGACAGCCCTTTTGCGTGATGTAGGACTGCGTTTCTCCTAAAGCGGAGCCAGTTTAAACTCTTTTTGCCACAGTCAACTGTCAGTTTTGTTTTTTGTTGTTGTAGTCAGTCACTGAGGCTCTGACTGCCGTAGCCAAAACGGATGTGCCTCATTCAATAAATGAGAAAACCTGCGTTTTTGCCGGA
This sequence comes from Naso brachycentron, assembly GCA_029874485.1. NCBI lineage: Eukaryota > Metazoa > Chordata > Actinopteri > Acanthuriformes > Acanthuridae > Naso > Naso brachycentron. Next base: position 21,245,247 of record JAQFJA010000008.1, on the reverse strand, counting down.
TCACCTGATTTGTTTTGAATGCAGCGTTACCGGAGCCACTCCGCTTTGTGGGGCTGCATGTCATTCAGATCTGCAACCCTGAGAGAAGAGGAGAGGACATCTCTTTTTTCCATGTGCTTTATTAAAATACAAGAGAGAGGACGAGCAAGGTGAGAGCGCAAGTGGGCGACGGAGAGACAGGGCTGGAAAACTTGAATGACAGAAATACAGTACTGCTTTTTGATTCTTTCAGAGCGGTTAAAAACCTGTGATTCAATACTGTGCTGCACATCCCCGGTTATGGACTTGTAACTTATAAACAAACTTTGTGAACTTATCGATTCATTAGTGAGTAGCAACCAAGAGCCAGTTGACAATTAGCAAGCTAGCTAGTTTAGAAAGATTTCTCCTCCTCCTCTAGAACTTTTTGGAATGAAATGATATACCGTCCTGAAAACAAAACACCAAGATTCAGTAAAAGAGACAAAACAGAGAAACAACTGACTGACAAGTGCTAGCGTGTCGGGGGGGAGGGGGCCTCAAAAAGCCTGCAGTAAAAAGTTTATGCGATTGATCGAGTGAAGATGGGGCACCAAAGAGACGGCTTATGTATAGGGCCCAGAATTTTGTGCTACACCCCTGCTTGCAAGCATGTTAGCTGTTAGCTTGCCAGCATCAATGTTTTGAAAAAAAAAACAAAAACATAAACTGCGGACTTTATGAGTTTTTTTCTGGCCTCAAGACAATCCAACTTTTTTATCTATATGATAAAAATACAGATTTACGGGAAACAAATCTAGAATTTCAAGTTGTAAAACAAAAGAGATTAGCTGTTTTAGGAGCTCTGTTTATGTTTTTCCCTGTAAAACTACTACATGGTCTTTGTCTCTTCTTTGTTGTGGTCCTGCCTCTCAGCCGAAATGCTGACAAGATGCTCTGTGTGATTTATAGAAACGGAACTGTTTGTCACTCGAGTAGAAGCTCACATACTGGGCTCTGTGACCCACAATGGAGCAGTTCCCAGTATGCTCACGGTGATGAGTTCCCTTACTACAGAGATGATTTCCTGCACGGTTTCTTTTCATTCCCACTGAAAAGAGAGTGAGCACTTCTCTGTCCTTGCAGGGTGGACACCGTAATTTTGAGTGCTCTTAACCTTGTCTGGCTTTGTTGAGATCGGGGGTCCTTCCTTCACTTCACTTGAACACACTGCGAGAAAATGGAGTGTTTAGAATTCAGCACCAGTGTGACTGTGTGGATTTTATGAATTCAGAGATTTTCAAAAAATGCCCCCTAGCAAATTATCACCCCACACACAAAAAAAGGTAGATAAAAGTGCCCAAGTATAACCTGAATATGTTCTACAAGCTTTTATTTGAAAGCCTGTCATGGGGCATTGAGGTCCCCCAGACTATTTTCACCTGAGTAACAGAGAGGATTTCACTGCTTAGGTGAGAATAATAGAAGGAGAGAGGAGCAACTGATTGAATGTCTGCTAAGCAGTTCATAGTGAGTGGCTCCTGAAAAGTTTGATCCCATTTGATCAAATCAGGTAAGAACAATGGCTGAAAGATTAACGTGAAATCTGACCTTATAAGGCAGAAGAATAATTCCACAAGTGCTTTTTATTATCCTTCTATCTATCGAAGCTGTATGTTTGTATTAAATGTACACTAAGGCCCTGAAGAGAGACTGTGGTTTTTTAGTCAACATGAAAATGACTGTCCACATTTACAAAGGAGGCCTGGAGGAAGCCATGCAGGACTTTTTAGTGCACATTCCTTATTCCTGTACTGTTGACAAAGTGGTGGGTGTGTGTTTGTCAGGTGTAAGTTTAAACGGCAGGTTCCACACATGCACACACAGCGTCTGGGAACGAGCCGGATGCCCATTGCACTTCGCAAAGTGGCACTTCCTTCCTCTACACACTCCAGACTATGCGTTGAACTGCTGCCTGGCAACCATCTGGACAGGACCCAACTGTTGTGTTGTGTGTGTTGTTTTAGTGTTTTAGTGTGCGTGTGGCCATGGCCTCACTGTGGGATTGCTGCTCATGTTTGGCAAAGGTATGCATTAATGACTCTTGATGGCCATAAATTCTCAGTGTGTACATTACTGTAAGGTATGAGCTGTGTTTGGCTATTGCACACGTGGGTGTGTACAGTGCATCCATGTGTGTGTCTCTGAATTTAACTCCACTCTTGTTAGGAAATTCCACGCCACATTATTTGGTTGTCTTGGTGATTGTATGGCTCCATTCCCAGACTGGATCCCTGGGGATTAAAGTAAAAGAAAACCTCCTGAATGATCAGTCATCAGTTTACTCGCTCATCAAGAGTGACACTTTCACTGTTAAAAGCAGGAATTAATTGAAGAAAGTTATTACATTAAAAATGCATATGTAGGAATATCAAAGGCTTAAATAAACGAACAGAAATAGAATATTGTGGCTTAGATAATTTTGTAAAATATTTATGACCCTAGCCTGTCCACTGAAATTTAGGCTTTGCATTTATAACTAGATTTGATGACATGAATAATGAACTCTCTCCAACATTTTTGTATCTCTTAATGCGGTTTTCACCACAGCTTTCAATGTTACTACATTTTCCTTCCTTCTGATCAACTCCTGATGTCAATTTATTAATGATTATATAGAAAAGGGCCATGGGATGGAGTCCAAGCTGCTGCCTTGGTGATGGGCTGGGAAGCCATGGCATCGGACCGAAGGTGATGCATCACGATCATCCTCGCAGGGAGACGGTGGTGGGGCACAAGTAAACACTCTTAAATCATCATCGTGGGACAGATGGGGGGTGTCTCTCTCACACACACACACACACACAAACACACACACCAGTCAATTGACAGAGTCCAGACAGCATCTAAAAGAAGTTCAGATTTTCTTCTTTTGTTTTGAATGTTTCATTGACTCTCAATAACACAAATGAAAAGACATTTAGGAAATAAAATACTTGGAGATTATGTGCAGAGTGAATCTTATTTTATATGAAGCAAACAGAATTATGACAGAGGATGGCAGCAACAAGTTTAATGGTGAGACCTTTTTGTCAAGTCATACTTGTGGGTGGTAACAATTATAGCAGGCCAGCAGTGACGGCATATAACCAACTGGCTGCATGATATGGACTGAAAAAACAATTTTTATGTTGAATGATGGAGCCTGATATCTTTTTTTTTGGCTAAAATGAAGTGA
>JAQFJA010000008.1:21177225-21190166 GCA_029874485.1 Naso brachycentron | reverse complement strand
AAAAATACATCCATATAACAACGTTTGACGTGCTAAATTGAAGGTGTGAATTCTTAATATCGATACAATCAATTTTTGCTTTGAAAAACAATTTTAGATGGATAAAAGTCACACTAGAAGGATGATTTGCTGTTTACCTACTGATGTAGTTGATCGTAGGAATATAAATCAGTACATCGATGTATATCTTTACACCCCTACATTGTATAGATCTACTGTAAGTGTGCAGAAATTCTGTTTAAATGAATTGATGCATTCAACACCTTAGCAAAGATGTAGTAAGGCGGACCAGTAGTCATCCTGCATTTGGGGTTTTCAGGCTAAAATTTAAATTTCTGTTCATCCCTGACTTTTCCAGGTTACCCCAGGCAGCCCGGCTACACAGGGATGCCCAATGCCAACTACCCTAGTGGTCCCGGCATGGGTGGCACCATGAACCCCATGCCTGGTCAAGGCAGTGGAGCTCCTTACGGAAGCATCCCGCCTGGCAGAATAGGCCCAGGGCAGATGGGTGCTCGGCCCTATGGTCCTGGGATGGCGTCAAACATGGCAGGCATGCCTCCTCAGGTGGCGTCTGGGATGTGTCCCCCTCCAGGCATGAACCGCAAGGATGGCGGCCCCTCAATGCACCACGGACCAACAAACTCAGTACACAACAGGTAGGTGCTTACAGCTGGTAGCTGCAGCAATGTCTCAGTGAGACACAAGGTAGCCGCTAACTGGCAAGGGTCAGTACGACTTACTGTATTAAGACTCTCGAGCCTGAAGAGATTTTTTTTTATCCTTTAGCTGAGTCTGTTTTTTGTATGCTGGTTGTGTGACCATGACAGATGACTGGTTCTTCCCACGTGCAAGCCGGTCCATTGTGTGTTTTGGTGCCTGAGTGTGTTGCAGAGTAGATGGCAGTAAACCAAACACTTATCTATGAGAGAGAAGGAAAAAGCAGAGAGAATGAGAGAGCAGGAGATGGTCTCTGACATCAGTGAATCACATCTTTCCCCAGCAAGGATGCCAGCTCAGCCTACAGCGAGGCACTTGTGGGCTTGGCAGTTGTTAGAGTCGTATGACGTAAATTGATGTTTCCCACAGAAAAAGCCGAGCCCATTAAAAAGCAAGACAAGAAAAAAACACAGGTTTGTTGCAGAATCAAATACAAACGCATGAAAAGGATGGATCTTACATTTAATATAAACCCTTTAAAAACATGTCTTGTGATAGTGATGGGGCTTTGCCATCTAGCTGTTTCTCCTTTTTCTCAAGTTTTCCTTCTTAACAAGCATTTTTTCTTCTCTAGGCCACCTAGCTACCCTAACATGTCCCAGGGCATGATGGGAGCAGGTTCTCCATACGGCCCTGGCATGAACAGCATGCATGGAATGATGAACCAGGGAGGGCCAGGGCCATATCCAATGGGAGCAAATATGGCCAATAACACCCCTGGTGAGTGAAAGCCACACAGAGACCTTGATCATGTGATTGTAGTATTATTGTGGACCTGGAAGTTTTGTCTTTGAGAGAGTGTTAGTGTTTGGAAATAATAAAATTTTTCCCTTTTCCTGATTATCCCTGACCACTCAGGAATGGCTCCCAGTTCAGAGTTTGGCATGGACAAAATGAACCCTGCCCAGAAGATGAACAACAAAGTGGATGGGACTCCCAAGCCTGAATCTAAGAAGGTAAAAGTCCTAAATCCAGACAATGAAATTCTTGTTGCTCATTGGAGCTTTTTTTCCATCTCATTATTTCCTCTCTTCATCTGTCCTGTAGAAGTCAAGCTCCTCCACCATCACCAACGAGAAGATCACTCGTCTGTATGAGCTTGGCCCAGAGCCAGAGAGGAAGATGTGGGTGGATCGATACCTGGCATTCGCTGAGGAGAAGGCCATGGGTATGAACAACCTGCCTGCAGTGGGACGCAAGCCTCTCGATCTCTTCAGACTTTACGTGTCCGTCAAAGAGATTGGCGGCCTCACCCAGGTATGCCTGGATTCCATCTGAATTAGATGTGAATACCACACAGTAAAACTGACAGCACATCCTATAAAGCTGTTGTGTACAGCTGTCTGAGCCGGCTCCTTTCGCTATCGCCAACCAGGTGAACAAAAACAAAAAGTGGAGGGAACTGGCCACCAACCTGAATGTGGGTACGTCGAGCAGTGCAGCCAGTTCGCTCAAGAAGCAGTACATCCAATGTTTGTACGCCTTTGAGTGCAAGATCGAGCGTGGTGAGGACCCGCCCCCAGATTTCTTCAATACTGACACCAAAAAGAACCAGCCGAAAATCCAGCCTCCCAGCCCAGGTGAGCATGTCCTTCCCCTTCATAAAATCACGCTTGTGTCGAATGTGTAAAAACTTGTTTCATTTTCCCTTTCCCCATGGGTTGCAGTATGGTTTCTGTGCAATTCATCACATCCTCCTTGCTCTGTTTGATTCACATCATCTGTCCTATAAACAAGTGTATTTTATTGTATCCTATTAATTGCAGTGTTAAAAGCAGATTTTAGACTATCATTTGTCATGTCCTGTACGGGGCTGCCATCCCCCATAAATCACTGCTATTTTGGGGTGTATTGGAGGAGCTGTAAATGACAGCGGTGTAGTCGTGAGTCACAGAAGTGCACAACATACCCTGGACAGTTCCATGAACACATCTCTTGAGGGAATACCCCTTGGCATTTGCACAGGACATGACAAAAGGCCTGTCCTTTCAGGCTCTCCCTGTTGTTTTTTTTGCGCGAGCAGTGGCGCCACCAGCATGCCAAATCTTTAAATGAACTCTGAATGTTGGGTAAAAAGTCAGTGTGTAAACTGGCAGTCTGTCAGAGGTTAAGGGGGATGCAGTGAGGGGTTTCAGGACGATGTGTCGCCCAAAAGCTGTTTGTTTTGGAGGGACTCTGGTTCTAGCTGCCAGGAGCAACCACACCAGGAGCGACCACGTGTTGCTTCAGTCTGGCTGAGACCCAGGCTGTCAGACATGGGGCACTGAGTCAGCGCCGGGGTGTTGTTACAGGAGACATCAGGGTGCTTGTCAGCTGGCATCAGCCCTCTAGTTAGTACGAAGGAAGAGATGGGAAGGGGGGGGTTGCATGGGGCGGGAGGTGATTTGGCGATAGCAATGCCCCGTCAGTGGCGTGTCCTCACTGCCTGGTGCCTGGCCCAGGGCTACAGAGGCAAGGCAACACTCCCTGGAGATTAGTCCTGAGCCAGAAATGATGAATGGGGAAAGAGGCTTGTGTGTGTGTGTGTGTGAGTGTGTGTGTGTGTGTGTGTAAAAATTGTGTCTCTCTCTCTCTTCCATGCTATTTTTTCCATCCTCACGAGATCCTCCCCTCTCCCCTCCCCTTTCCTCCCTTCATCTTTAGTAGAGGGAAATCCCTGCCCAGAGGGGGGAGGGTGGAGTGGAGCGGGAGGCGGTTAATGTGTGTGTATGTGTGAGAGCAAGAGAGGCGAGAGGGTGATGTGAGAAAATGTGAATAAATGTGACCTGCCAGTGACCCTGGTGTTGTGTGTGTGTGTGTGTGTGTGCGCCGGTTTAATGAATGGGAACCTGTGAGTCATCAGACTGGCGTGCTAATAGTGAGAAGTCCTGAGCTGAAGTTAAGGATGAGAGCTACTATGTCACACACATGAACACACACGCACAACACAAACAATCCTCAGTCACTCTCATGCACACATTCACAACTTTGTCTCCTGTCTCTACAGGTCAAGCAGTAATCTGTCAGTGGCAGGGTTTAGATCATAGTTTCCTGGTGACTCCAAGAGCCAGCAGTGGTTGAGGAGAAGAGTAATGGGAAGTGGGATTGTGGGGTGGGGGGGCTGGCATGCTGTGATGAGCTGGAAGATTCAACATTTTTGCTTGCTGTGCACTCAAAAGCCAGTCAGCTTGACACAAACTGTGTTCCTCTGTGCAGCGCTCAGGAATTTCTTAATGGGATTTAGGATTGCCAAAAGCAGCATGTGTTCTTGAAAGCCCCCAGCAGTGCTCAGCCTATCCACAAGACTATCCCTCTTCACTTTCGATCAACTCTCGTCTTTATTCCTGGAGTGAAGAGAGGAGGAGAGGATGTGCTTTGAATTCTCAGGAATAAAATAAAGTACATTTTACAAAACAGAGGGCTTTATTGTTGTTTCCACGTACTTACTTTGTATATCTTTGTTTTTCAGCGGGTTCTGGATCCCTGCAAGGACCCCAGACTCCTCAATCCACTAGTAGTTCGATGGCAGAGGGGGGAGACCTGAAACCCCCCACCCCAGCTTCCACTCCACACACACAAATGCCTCCTATGCCTGGTGTCAGGTACGAATTAGAAATCATAACACGTTTCTATGACTTTAACATAACAGGTGTCATCACAGTAAAATTAAACTACTCTCCTTGTAGAAGTTGGAGCATAGCATCAGGAAATAGAAATAGATTACAATGAACAAAAAATATGCTAAATTATGTGATGACTGATCATGGCAAGATACACTCATGGTCAACCAGCTCGTTAAGTGTTAAAGAGGTATATTATAATGAAGAAAGTGGAAAAAAAAAAGTTACTTATGTGGGGTTCAGAAAATAACTGCAATTCAAAGACTCAGAAATTACTGCTATATAAAATACAATGACATTAATATAAATGTCTCCCAAGAAACTGCAGAATAAAAAGTGCACTAGATGCATTCACTTAACATGGTGCCATCATAGTTTATAATGTTTTGAGATCTATTGATGGGAAAATAAAATTGGTAATACTTGGTCTTAAAAGAATACTGCCATATCTGAAATTAATAATGGAACTCACTTTCTGTGGTTTCTCTCATTAACTGAAATTTCAGTGCTACTTTTGATGCCAAGAAAATGTTAGTAGGAACAAGGGACAAAATACCCAAACCTTTAAAACAAGAAATTAATAAGTATTTTGAAACAAACCGTGCAGGAGCTTTGAAAACAATGTCTATGATGCAAAAACTTCTCTATTTCACGTACAAGCCTCCATCCCTCCTATAGGACTAGCGTAAATCTGCAGGACCCCTTTGCTGATGGTGGAGACCCAGCATTTTCTAGAAGGAACGCCATGACTCCCAACTCACAGGGCTACCAGCCTGGAATGGGTGGCCCAGAGATGATGGCTCGAATGGGTCCCTACGAGTCCAACAAGGACCCCTTTGGTGGCATGAGGAAAGGTGAGGGACAGCCAAACCAGCAATTCAGATGGCTGTAAAGCGTTCTGTTAGTGCTGAAATAAACAAGGATCTGTGTTTTTCTGTTTCAGCTGGAGAGCAGTTCATGCAACCAGGTCCAAACAGTGGAATGGGGGAACAATATAACAGAGGCCCACCAGGTCCTATGGGCAACATGCAGATGGGTCAGAGGCAACAGTACCCTTACGGATATGACCGAAGGTAAACATGCTGTAGTTTTTTTCCGAGGGTTCAGCATATACATAAAAAGACTGGGACCAGGCCTGTTCTCTCCAGTGTCCCCTTCCATATCGAGTTAAGTCAGTTTAACTGATGTGTGTTGTGTGTTGGTTTTACAGACAGGACCCAGCCATGGGCCCTGATGGCAGTATGGGACCGGGAGCTCCTCAGCCGAACATGATGCCTTCTGGAACCGACACAGGGATGTACTCGCCCAGCCGCCCTCCACCACAACAACGGTCAGTTTCATTTTGTGCTAAGATTGGTCTGTATTAAAGTAGAAAGAAAGAGGTTGTTTTAAGGCAGTTTGCCAGTGTGGTAGGACTAATAGTGTTGGCGTATTATACTACAACTCTCTGTGCATTTACTCTTAGGAAGATTTGTGAAATGTTGTGGTGTTAACTTTTGTTATTGTTTTCAGGCATGATTCCTACACCAATCAGTTCCCTGGCCAAGGAGCTCCCCCTGGTGGCCCATACCCAAATCAGCAGCCAGGAATGTATCCACAGCAGCAACCGGTAAGAACATTTTGTTCGGCATTTGCAGTGCTCCTACTGTAAATTGTTTCCTGTCTTTTTTTTTTTAAATTAAGTTTAAGTAAAGATATATGTTAAAAAAAATTGTGTATTCAGAGTAAACTTTCTTGTCTGTCCACGGATCATGCTGTACAAATATAAGCTTTGGTTTCTTTCAAAATCATTTCTTGAAGATAAAGCATGAAGATTGTTATGTTGTCTTCTGACAGAATTACAAGCGTCCTGTAGATGGAGGGTATGGTCCTCCGGCCAAGCGCCATGAGGGAGAAATGTACAGCGTACCCTACAGTGGTCAACAGCAGCCAGGACCTCAGTCCTCAGGGCCCCAGGGCCAACAGGACATGTATAACCAGTATAATGCATACCCTGGAGGGGACCGTAGACCACCAGGCCCACAGAACCAGTTCCCCTTCCCTTTTGGTCGGGATCGAGGACCATCCTCTGCAGGTCCCAACTCCCAGTCTCCAATGCCTCCCCAGATGATGGCAAGCCCCATGCCTTCAGGTCCTGATGGTCCTCAGGGCCCAATGTGGCAAGGCCGTAATGAGATAGGCTACCCCAACTATACCAACCGTCAGGGACCTCCTGTACCAGGCCAGGGTCCTGGTTACCACAGCATCAACCGCTCAGAGGAGATGATGTCAACAGACCAACGCATGAACCACGAGGGTCAATGGCCCAGCCACGTTAACCAGCGGCAGCCACCGTTTGGCCCCGGTGGTTCCGGACCTCCAATGACCAGACCCCTGCCATCCACTTACCAGACTTCCCAGAACCACATTCCTCAGGTGTCCAGTCCAGCACCCATGCCTCGGCCTATGGAAAGCAGGACTTCACCCAGCAAGTCACCCTACATGCATCCGGGCATTAAGGTGCAAAAGGCAGGACCCCCAGTACCTGCCTCTCACATTGGTCAGGCTCCTGTGCAGCAACCCATGATCAGGCGAGATGTGGCCTTCCCTCCTGGTTCTGTTGAGGCCTCCCAACCACACCTTAAGCCCCGCAGGCGACTCACTATGAAAGACATTGGTACAGAACTTTTATTTATTTCCTGCTCGGTATCTTTAAGACATACATATGCAGTGAAGAAAAGAGTTGAAAGCCACATTCACATTGTTTTTGTCTTTTTACAGGCACTCCCGAAGCTTGGAGAGTGATGATGTCACTAAAGTCAGGCTTACTAGCTGAAAGCACCTGGGCCTTGGACACCATCAACATTTTGCTGTATGATGACAATAGCATTTCTACTTTTAACTTGTGCCAGGTGAGCCAAGTATTTTGATTTTGAATTGACACACAACAAACTAACAACTCTTGTCACATGGTTTAAGAGTTAACTAGATTATTTTGGTGACTTACATCTTCCCCTCTTTGTCAGCTGCCTGGATTTCTGGAGCTGGTGGTGGAGTATTTCAGACGCTGCCTCATTGAGATCTTTGGCATCTTAAAGGAGTACGAAGTAGGAGACCACGGCCAGCGCACCCTTATAGACCCCAACGCTGCTGAGGACTCTGATGATGAAATTCCAATGCTCGAGGGCGAGGACATGGACATAGATGAAGAGGAAGAAGAGGATGAAGAGGTAGAGGAAACAAAGGCCAATCCCGAAACGTCCTCACTTGTCCAGGTGAAACAAGAGGAGGAGAGCTCCCAGAAACACAAGTCTTCAGAGGACGAGGATGAGGAGAAGCAAAGGGAGTCTTCTATCAAGGAACCCAATACCTCTACCTCAGGGTCCTCCCAGGACCCCAACCTCCACTCGGAAAAGCCCAAGCAGGCTAGCAAGTTTGATAAACTCCCCATCAAGGTGGTGCGGAAGAAGAATCCCTTCCTGGTGAATCACTCATCTAAGCTTGGGCAGCGGCAGAGCTTTGACAGCGGCCTGATACACTGGAGCATTGGTGGTGGTGACACTACCGAACATATCCAGACCCACTTTGAGAGCAGGATAGACATTCTCAAGCAGCGGAAACGCACACCAACGGCCACGGAGAGCCGCAAGAAGGTCCAGACAACTGAGACTGTGACGGAAAACCTGGAGAAGTCCAAGTCAAACGGAATAGATAAGCCTCTGCAGCAACAGCCCCAGTCCTCTGAACCCCAGAAGTCTCCAGCAGAGAAACCCCCTCCTCTTCCCATCGGTGCACCAGTCACTGCCACCATAGATGATGTACTATCTGCTCGGCCAGGGTCAGTGACAGAGGAAGTGGTTCGTGGAGGCGCCGAAGAGCAGAAAGAGAATGGCAAGTACCTGTTCAGCATCAACCCTGACCTCCAGAGCAGACGTAATGTCAAGATCCTTGAGGACGAGCCTCACAGCAAGGATGAAACGCCGCTCAGCACTCTGTCGGACTGGCAGGACTCGTTAGCTCGGCGCTGCATCTGCATCTCCAACATAGTTCGCAGCCTGTCCTTCATTCCTGGAAACGACCTGGAGATGTCAAAACACCCAGGGCTCCTGCTGCTGTTGGGCCGACTGGTGCTACTCCACCACAGGCACCCAGAACGCAAACAGGCACCAGTTACCTATGAGAAGGAAGAAGAAGAAGATGAAGGCGTGAGCTGTGAGAGAGATGAGTGGTGGTGGGACTGCCTTGAGGTGTTAAGGGAGAACTGCCTAGTCACTCTGGCGAACATCTCAGGCCAGCTAGACCTTTCTATCTACCCAGAAAGTATATGTCTGCCACTGCTGGATGGTCTGCTCCACTGGGCTGTCTGCCCTTCAGCAGAGGCCCTGGACCCCTTCCCAACGCTGGGGCCTCATGGTTCACTGTCACCCCAGAGACTGGTCCTTGAGACCCTCAGCAAGCTCAGCATCCAGGACAACAACGTCGACCTCATTCTGGCAACGCCACCATTCAGCCGTTTGGAGAAGCTGTACGGCTCGCTAGTGCGTCTGGTCGGTGAACGGAAGGTGGCCGTTTGCCGGGAAATGGCCGTTGTTCTGTTGGCTAATTTAGCCCAGGGTGATAGCCTAGCGGCACGGGCTATAGCTGTGCAGAAAGGTAGTGTTGGTAACCTGCTCGGCTTCCTGGAGGACAGCCTAGCTGCCACTCAGTACCAGCAGAGCCAGAGCTCATTGCTACAAATGCAGGGCGCACCTCAGTTTGAGCCCACCAGTGTGGACATGATGCGGCGGGCAGCTCGGGCCTTGCACGCCCTTGCTAAGGTGGAGGAAAACCACTCAGAGTTCACTTTGTACGAGTCGCGGCTACTGGACATCTCGGTGTCCCCACTTATGAACTCTCTGGTGTCCCAAGTGATCTGTGACGTACTGTTTCTAATTGGCCAGTCATGACAGCCGTGGGGAGGTTTCAGCTCTGCCTCTTTCCGTTCCCAGTCACCCCCTTTTTTTTTGTATGTGTGTGTGTCTGTTGCGTGTGTGAACAGAGTTAACTGACTGTCCTTTTTTTTTTAATTTATGCAAAATCACCTCGGATTCCACTGTCTTTCTACCCCTGCTTCTCACTAAAGGAAGGAATATCATGAAGTAGTTGTGGATTTTAACGTCTGAAATGGAAAGATACTGACAAAGAAGAGCAGATTGGGACCCAGGCATAGGACAGAGTGCGCTGCCCTGCGGAAAGGACTTGTTTTTTAATGAAAAGAAAAATCTCCAGAAAAAATAAAAAACTGTAACCAAAGTTGCTGTCTCGTTTACAGTGAGTTTGGAGGATACATGTGTTGCTTTCTCCCTCGGGGGGTCGGCAGGGGGAAGACGGCACGGACTTAACAATATTATGGTTCATGTTTGGAGGCTTCATAGACTCACAGACTGTGGTGTGGTATAATTGCTGTAACTTTGGATGCTATATACTCAGCCCCACAGGAACCACATTATTGGCTGTGAAGAGACATCTGTCATGGGAGGCCTGTGCAGTAGATTGTAGGACTTTTTTCTGTACTGTACACCTTAAAAACTGTAAACATACTGTAATAATACTGTTTCACACTGAGATACGCTGGCTTGGCAGCAAACTGTAGTTTTTAAAAACAGTTTTAGTTAATGTCGAGAGAGAAAACGGCTTTCCCCCCAAAGTATGGTGAACCTACAACACCCCGACCTCTTCTCTTTGTCCCTTGATTGTATGACTTGACCCTTATATTAAAAAGTCACCTCTTTAGGACTGGTCCTCAACTCTAGATGCAGTCCAAGCTGCAGTGTATATATGATGTTGTACATTACACTTCTCTCTCTTTCTCAACTTCTGTTGCTCTTCACCATTTTTAATCTTTGACAATTACAAGTTTCCCTGCATCAAGAACGCCATGTGATTACTTGACGCCCACCCTCTCCGTTACTTAGGCGCCTCACCCTGCTCGTATTGCGCTCCATGGGGTGTTTAGCTGCTGTCCAACGCCACCCCCAACAAACACAACTTCAAGTTTCAGTTTGTCTTTGGTCTGGGTGTAGAGAATATAACAAAAATCATGTCTGCGGTTCCATTTGAGCTCCTTCATAAATGACAAACTAGACCTTGATGAAGAAACCATTTTAATTTTATTTTGTTTATTTTTTATTTCCAGTGATGCGGATTCTGCATATTTGTATTTCAAATGATGTAGCTAAAAACTTGATGTAAATTCCTCTTTTTTTCCTTTTTTTGGCTTAATGAATATCATTTATTCAGTATGAAATCTTTATACTATATGTTCCACGTGTTAAGAATAAATGTACATTAAATCTTCGTAAGAAGTTTGCTGTGGATTTATTTATGATTCCCCTCATGCATAGTTGAGACAGCAGTTAATAAAGTCCTGTATATTTCATTTGGCCCACACTTCACCTGCACATTGACAATTCAGGATGTCTAAAGCAGCGTACAGTATTTTCTGCTGATGGTTTTGATATTTACACATGAATGCAGAGATACAGCACACGGCCAGCTGTGTGGAGTAAGCTGCTTGTAAAATGCACAGCCGTGTTTACTATTTGTGCATTGATTGACATCTCACCCCGATGTTTCATGGCCGTGCTCGTCCCTGGATCACACATGCTGGTATTTACATATATATTTACATTAGTGGGGGAGTGAGAACAGGCAGTCTGCTTGATGCATACAAATAACCTAGAGGAGGGAGGGGGGTAAAACAAGTTCACAGAGAATATTGTTTTTAAATTATATTTATGATGTTTTGACAGAAGCTGCATTCAACTTAAAGAGCAATCAGTGGTGGGGACTGTAGGTTTGAGACTTGAGACAAATCCTGTTAACACAACCAAAGCAACCAGTAATACAAAAAGTCTGACATGCTTATGGTGAGCCCAAGGTAATTTGGGAGGCACAAAGTTAAATATATGTATTTTAAAATAAGTTTGAAAAAAACATCACAATAAAGTTGTAAAAGATTTATTTCCAGGAAGACAAAATAGCACCCATAAAAACAGGACAGTCAGCATGAGCTAATTGTGGCACCAACTAAATTTTCAAAGACTACTGCTATCTCTTGATGTGGTTTTCCTTTAGTATAGCTGTATTTATTCAGGAAGTTTCATTGGGATCCAGATCTCTTTTGCGAAAGAGACATGAAAGCAAAGTAATCCAAAGTAAAGTCCTCACTTCCTTTCAACAACACTGACTTGGCTAAATGCGCTAAAGCACATGGATCTCCTGAAGTAAACCAGAGTGCACTGCTAAGACTCACTAAGCTTAATACAAACTCTGTTAAAGTTAGAAATATGCATCTATTGCACCTTTCTTATATTAAATGTAGCTCAAAGAGCTAAACATTAAAGAAAAAACTAGATATTAGACAAAGAGCATAAAATGTAACCAGTATTTTTTTTAAAATTCACCCATACATCCATTCCAATTAGATCAAGATTCATGCTAGCTGCTCTGTGAGGCTGTATGTAGTCACAGAAGTGCTTTGAGCTAAATGCATTCCAACATGCTGATGTTTAGCAGGTATAATGTTCATCATATGAATGTAATGTGTTAGCATGCTAACATTAACAACTTGGCACTAAACACAAAGTATGTCTATGACTTATGGAAATGTCAATTTTGCATTTTTATTAAATTAATTCAGACTTTGACCGGATTTCGGCAGGAGTTATGTTTTTTTCACAAATCGTCTTTACCTAGCTTCATGGCAACGTATAGTTGGTGAGGTGTTTCACTCAGGACCACAAAGGTCAACCTCATGGTGGCAGCTGAGGAAACCTTTGACGATCAGCACCGTCAGCTGGGTACAAACTTTGGTGATATTTCAGTGTGAACCAATTGACTGACATTGCCAGCATTTAAGCCAGGCTGCCTGCGTGGCTAAAAAGAGGACAATGAGGAATTATAATGCAAGTTAAAAAAATGGAAGTAGAGTAGTAATAACAGGGTTCGTGTAAGGCCAAAGTAAATTTGGAATCCTTAAGAGCTTTGAAAGCATGTTTTTGTCTCCCTCTGGAGCATCTAAGAGCTTCACCGTTTTGGAACTTTGGTTCAAAACTGCAGAAGCAGCTTGAACACAGATCTTAGAGAGACCCTTGACAGAGTCACAATGGGACAGGTGACATTTTGTAGCCTAGTTTTTGTGTTCTTTATAATGTTATTGTTTACCAAATATCGGCTAAACATTCATAGTCATATACAATTTCTCTCAGCAATGACATTTTTATTGTCTGTCCCATTGCGCCCTCTAGTGGACATTTAATGTTAATAGCAAAGTGTGACAGATTATTTTTGAGGAAATACACTAAACACTCAGCTTGTATTACATTGTATTTGAAAAAAATATTTTACAACAACACAGTAAATTATTTCATGATGTTGGTGTCCAAATTTTATGTATGTCAGGTTCGATGGAGGGCCTTCAGAAGAACAGCTCTCACGGAAATCAGTGAGAAAAAAAAATTCTTAACCCATGCCGCAAGGCTAACACATCGGGCCAAAATAGCCAAGAGGACGACCGCCAGTGGATATGTGTTTTTTTTGTATCTGAAAGACAAGGAACTCTGTGCATTGTGATTTTAGGTGTAGACAAAAAAGATAGAAGGC
>JAQFJA010000008.1:21164416-21176966 GCA_029874485.1 Naso brachycentron | reverse complement strand
AGCCAAGTTTCAGATAGTGTAACAACGCTTGGATTATGTTGGACCACCCATGCTCCAGAGTAAATCAATTTTGGGCAAAAGACTTCTTATATTCAGATGAATGATTTGTAAACCTTTACTATTATGCAGTTAGAAAACAAGGGTTTATTATCAGGACACCATAACTTTTTGGTGAGAAATTTGACTCTAGGCTAGTAAGGAAACTGAACAGAAAAACTCCCACACACTGATAAACTCACTTGTAAACGAGAGAACTTTATTAACAACGTTTCAGTACTGTGACCTTCATCAGGTTATCTTACAAAACAATAGGAGAGATCGTCTATAAATAGGCAGGTAGATCCATGTGGTCCAATCACGTCACCTACAGACTGACATCATCATCAGAGAAAACACCTGGACCAATAAAGTCAACAATCAACTGAAAAAAATAATAATGATCATCATTCTTATAAAAAGTCAGATGGTTGAATACATAGGTACATTTCAGAACAAAAACAGAGATAAACAAACATACAGGAATACTTACAATAAACAACAATGAAAGATTACGTTAGTAATTCAAACCTGACAGAAGTTAGACAACAAGTCCTCTAGAGCCTGTCCCTAAATGAAAAAAGACAGAATTAGATCAGATTATACACAAATACAGGCTCAGAGTGACAACAGCAACCCACATTAAAACATTTCAATCAGTACACGTGTATAAATACTCAGATATTTTATAAAAATTGCACAACAAACAAATATAGACATACCAGGAGAATTATCATCGTCATTGCCATCATCTGAATAATAATCAGAAAGCTACAACATTACACTGAGAGGCAACTCATCCTTTAAGCCCCTGGGGGACAAGGTCTGCAGGGTAAAAATCCAATACGCCTCACGTCTCTTGAGCAAGAAGTCCAGATCCCCGCCTCTAGGTGGGAGACTACCTTTTTCAATCCAACAAAACCATAAAGTGAAAATATCATGCTTCTCATCATTGAAGTGAACAGCTACCAGATAGTCACGGTCATTTCTGCGAATCGCGCTTTTATGTTCGCTTATACGTTGTTGTAGTTTTCCGGTTGTTTTAAACATCGAACATAAGACCACATGGGCACCGTGTCATGACAATGTCCCAGTTTGTTGTTTTGCTCTGTTTCTATATTTTTCTTTGGTTTTTGGAATTCCATTTATTTGCTCCCTCAGTTTCGTTATCATGTCAGTGTAAAGACACAGAAAGTCATACAGGCCTGACTTCCTGTGTGTTCCTGAGTCGGCAGTCCAGCTGTCACCAGTTCCCAGGTTTCAGTCTCCAGTTCCCTAACAGGAGCAGCAGCCGTCTCCAATGTCCGAGCAACAACAGTCTTCACTGAAGTTTTTGTTGCTTTTTGCTTTTATTATCTTTTAAATGTCTTAATGTTTTCTTATTGTCTCATTTTTTGTGTTGCTATGCCTCTGTAAAGCACTTTGAATTGCCTTGTGTCTGAATGGTGCTGTATAAATAATCTTGCCTTGCCTTCATTGTCTGAGCAGCAGCAACAGCAGCAGTCTGTACTGCCCTAGCAGCAGCAGTGAGGGTGCATATCAACCAACTGGAGCTCCAGCACCACAGCTGTCTATTATCCACTTCAGCAGCAAACTTTCTGCTAGACCGCAACCGCCACCCACAACCAGCCCACCTCCCCAGGCAGTCAAGATGATACGGAGGACAAGCTTAGCTGCAGAGATGTTTCAGGGTCGACAAAGAAAGAAAGACTCTTATTTAAAATCTAAAGCTGGCACACATCTTACTAGAAACCTACACTAAGATGCACAACGCTTTATTCATTCTTTTTAGTTTCAGGGGAGAACTCAGTCTAGGTAAACCAGCTCATCGTCACTGGAGGCTCCTGCACCACAGAAGCCCACTGAACACACTCCTGCACCAAACCAGCCTTATTTATTATTTTATAAAACTTTGGTGTTAAATTCACATAAAATGACCACTTGATATTTCTAAGATCCAGTGGTCTGTGAGATGCTTTACCCTCGATGATGTTGGGTCAGCATGCAGGTGCCACAATGTTTGGGCTAAAATGCTTCCAAACAGCTTCTCCAGCAGGAGCCGAGTGTTCTGAATAAAACGCAGAACAGATCTGCGACATCAGTCCATGCTGCAGATTTGAGCAGCTTCCACATATTTCACAGATGAGGAGGGCCCAACCCCAAACTGACCCCTAGCCACTTGCCCTGTCCGCTCCCCCTCCGTTTGTGCATTCTCGTGGAGGGTCTGCCACATTAAGAGCCATCCCAAACCAAGTAGTGCCGGTGTGAGTGGACTATTAAACCCTTAAGTAGCGAGCTTGCATCAGTACAGGCTTATGGCTGTCCTAGCTGGAAGTGCAACAGGAAAATGGAGAAAGAGACAACACACAAATGAAAGTTCTGATTTGCTACGCTGTCCAGTAGCCTATTTTACTCGCAAGTTTGTCGTGCTGACAAACAAAATCATAATATCAGTGGAAATTCAGATATGTTGCAGTAGTGCAACAGCCGGCAGGCTGCCTGCTTATTGCAGTCCACCTGTAACTGACTCTACAAAGAGTCTGCACAATTACATTTAACAGTGTCTAATACATTTATTTAATGAAATACACAACAGTGGTTGAAATGCAGTAGTTCCTTCCTGCTAATACAGCAAAGCTGTGAGATGTTTGAGGTTGTTTCGTTGAATGGACAGGACTGTATAATTAAACTGGTTCAATGGTTCAATAAACTTGTGGCTGCCAGGGCACACTGGTTCGAATGCACTTGAGCCAGGATATTCCTTTTATCATTTATTGAATACACAGAGTAAAGGTTGCACACAGTTTGCATTTGTGCATGTTGGTTGTGTGTGTGTGTGGTTCTGTAACGGAGAGAGAGAGAATAATCATACGCAATGTCTAACCAACAGGTAACGCTCCTCATTAGTATACAGTGTAATAAATTACACTGCAACGGTGATGAATTTACACAGTGATTTAGTGATTGAATTACTTAAATATGCAGCATTAGAAGACTATTTCCTTCCATGTATCCCTATTTAAACACTAGGCTACTGTAAATAAGTAACACACAGTTTAAACAGTTCAGCTTAGGCTAGTTACAGTATATGAAGCCAAATGAGAACTGAGCTAGTAAACCTTGGATTTAGTCTTTATGCATACATACACATATTAGACATATGATAAGACGCAGAATGACCATTGCCTACATCACTACACAAGTTAGCATGCACAGGGACACACAGTACACAGCATTACGAGGCAAAGTTACAAACACCTGTCATCTCTACTTACAGGTTTATGAACGCACACAGTCCTCAAAGAGGGCACAGCAAACAATAACTGAACTCTGACACTGTCCCAGACACACAGCAGTCTGTCTGCACTGACGCTTTTTCTCCCCGTAGCACCGACTGACCCGTGACTGTTCACTTGCCGTCAGCAGGGGACGTAATGCTGCCACCTGATGGCTGCCTCCTACACAGTCTCTTTGGGAATGGGCCGAGATCTCATTATGTAGACTGGAAGCTTCACAGAAGGTTCATACTGTGGGCTTCATTCACTGCAACAGTTGTGTCTGTGTTTCTATCTATGCAAACATTTGAAAAAATCCCTCAAGGCAAACAACTGTTTAGACATTTTGTACATATTTTTTTTAATAAAATGCTGGGACATCTTTGAACAATTTTGACATAAAGCTTAAGTTAAAAAATCATTTTCTTCAGTGAGGCCTGAAAATCCATAAATTTAGATTTTTCTGACTTAACAGTTGACAAAGTAACTAAAGGAATCATTGGGAAATAAACAGGTTATTGTTTGAAAAGGTTTGACTTGGATTATGATGAATTCTAACACATTGCTTGATTCAGGACTTGGTGATAAACAGTGTTCATTGGAGCAAAAAAAGCAAAAAGCCCTTTTGGTGTAGATGAACACATGAGTGCATGTTAGAAATCTTTATGAATCACAGCATCTCTTAGTGTAGCCATGCTCTCCTTGATCTGCTACAAATGAAGCTTTTCTGCAGTTTTCTGATAAATCAGCTACACAGTTAACTTCAGCAAACAAAACCATCAAATCTGCAACAACAGAGCAGAGTGTTAACATAAAAAAAGAAGACATGAAAAATGAGAAACTGGCCTGACAAAAGCGCAAACTTGAGCACATCAGGACGCAAAATAAAGTTAACTGAAATTCTGAGCAGTCAGGTAAACAGACTCTTGACCATTTAACATAATGACAGTAAGAGACCCTACAAAAGAACCACGTTCCCTGCACTTTGTTCGCTAGAAAATTCAGCCTTAGAGTGTAACTTCATAATTGAGTCTTTGAGAGCCCATTTCAAACAACTTAGTATAGGCCTGATATTTTAGTAAAATGGCAAAACAGAAGACTTTGAAACCAGTGGGTTGCAATAATATTTTAGACAGGCATTTTTAAAAAAAGAAAGCAAGAGTAAAGCTTGAGGCAAGTCACTCACATGTTTAAAAGTGACAAAATCCAAAGCTTGACGTTTAGGGTGTGCAGTTCAAATGTTTGTATTATTTGAGATTTGTTCAGGAAGTAAACCTCACCTGTGGTATTTTCAGTGCCTCAGGTAGGTTGGCAGTTTAAGTACAATTGAGCAATACTGTCAGTTTTACAATTGTGCATTTGTTCCTCAGAAACTTGTGTTCAAGGTTCAGTGGTCAGACTAGATCTGGGCTCTGGGAGAGCTTACCAACACAATTTAAAATGAACCATACTGCAACACATTTACACACTAGATGGCGCCAGACACAGCAACATGAGCACATGCTTCAGCAGAAGCTGTAAAAATCAAGACCCCCAGGTTTAAATGAAGAAATTTATTTCAAACAATTCATCCAAGCACTCCTGGTGCAACTGTTGGGGGAAAAAAAAAAAAAAAAGACACATTAGAATCCAGGTTTTAAAACAAACAAAACAGCACAACAAGAAATCAGATACTCACCTGCTTGTGTCCTAGATGGCCTGAACTTCTTCCATTTGCTCCCATGATGGACACTCTGGACCTGCGGCTTGTAAGACACTCTCTGCTGTGGCTTCCTGGTACTTGCTTCCTTCTGGTCATCAGGGTCTTTCAGCCGTCTGATAGCGAAGCCACCGAAGCGATGCGGGATGCTGTAAACTTTGGTTGGGGCGAAGCGCTGAGCATTTCTGCCGCTCCCAGAAGAAGCGGGGTTACGAGCTCCCTGGGATGGGTTTCCACCTCTCCAAGGTGCTTGAGAGATTGTGTTGCTGGAGATCTGCTCCGTGGAGGTGTAGCTGGGCTTGTAGGTCAGCCGTGGACCACGTGGCTGGAAGTTTACATAAGCATTTTGTTTGTTGGACCCTGGAGCAGATTGGCTGGAACTTCCAGGGCTTGAGGCCATGCTGGATGTGTAAGTAGGTTTGTAACCCCCTTGGGCACTTTGTCCAGCTGCTTGAAATAGTATGCTTTGGTATCGTTTTCCAGTCTCAGTCTTGCTGGGCTCATTTTTCATTCTCTCATGTTGAGACGAGAAACCAGAGGGTTTAGATGCTTTAGAGCTACGATGCGTTGACACTCTTCTAGCAGGGGCAGTGGCTGATGTTTGCATCCGCACAGAGTTTCTCTTTGGCACAGGAGCACCTGCGCTAAACAGGCTGGAAGACTTCATGGGCAAATAGCCTCTCTGCCCGTAGTAGGCCGGTGCTTGAGCAGCAGCACTGGGAGCCTTCTGTGCTGCAGACTGTTGGGAGGCTGGATTGCTTCTGCTAGGAGAACTCTGAAGAGATGCAGAACTCCCAGACAGATACTTGTTAGCATGCTGTGTACCCTGCTGATTTGGCCAAGTTCTCGTCTTGCTATGGTCATTCTGGTTCTTATTGTACCTACTGATGGAGCTTCCACTAGCAATAGAAGTGCTAAGGCCAAAGAAATGCTTTTTTGGCTCCTTTTTTGCATTTGCTTGATTTGGCTTAACCACTTGCCAGTTAGGTTTTGACACAGAGTTGCTTTGCACCAGCCTAACTGAGGAGTAGCCACTGTGAGCTGGCTGTGAAAGAGTTTGTGTTTTGCTACGACTAGAGAGTCCCTGGTTATAGCTACTGCTGACTGTAGAGTCTGGGTTAGAGCTACTGCTTTGGGTTGAGGCCTGTCTGAGTTGATTCTGGGGAAAGCTGCTACCAAGACTGCCTCGTCCACTGTGCTGTTGCAAGAAGCCAACATATCTGTTGCCGTTTTGTCCCTGAGAGCTTTGAGCTGCAAGGGAAACAAGAGTATGAATCCACAGCATGTAAGTCACAGTGCAAAATGAGTGTGAAACACTTGTGTTCTACTCACCTTGTTTAGCCCATAAACAGCATACATGCTCTGCTTGAAGTAAGCAAGTCAGTAAGATCCTGCACAGAAAAGAAGGCAAGGTCAGAAAAAAGGGACAGCGACAACAGCTAAAAACATGTAGGATAGCTGCAGAAACATACCCCAAATGAACTCCACAAGACATTTCTGTGTGCCAAAGCAAAATGCAGCCCCGTCAAAGCAACAGTAGCTCAACCGCCCTGAAGCTACTTACTCTGCATGTGCATGCAGCAGGGAGGTAGCATTTATAGCAACCTGCATCTAATCACTGCTTAATGAACTGATTGTCTGCAGGTGCGGCTGTTGTGGTTTCAGAGTTACTTTGAGAACTCTTGTTCTAATGATTTCCTTTTTTTCTGCCACCTCTCTCTGGAATGTGTTCTCAAATCACATTTATATGCAAAAAGAAACTCTAGGTAAAAGCTTTATTTAACTAGAAGGAGCTTTTTTAAACACATGACAGTTAACAGCTCTCACCTGCTTTGTTACACTGAGATTTCTCCTCTCTGCATTCAAGCCAGCCCTTGAGAAAGATCATGTTAGTCTTGAGGGCCTTGTTAATATTATTAATGATGCCCGCTGTACCCCCTGACGCTGAACAGGCCGAGGCAGCACACTGCAGTAATGATGCAGTCACCCTGACTGAGACAGACAACACATCAAGATCAGCAAGTTCCACCTTTTGTATGCAGAATACAAACCGTACACTGCCACACCAATATCACAATCTTTACATAATAAATTTCAGCATCATTAAAACTCTTTTTCTCAGATGCAGCTGTGAGAAATGATGAAATTGCATAATGTCACAATTGCATCAGAGTGTGGGATTATTGGCTTCATGTTACTGCCCACGTGAGCGATCTGGAAGCATGTGAAACGCTCCATGGGAAAATGACCCATTACACTGTCGGCAAAGGTGAGGCACACACACACACAAAGGAGATACTTGAAAGTAGTCTGGCAGATGTGACTGTGCTCGGTCGATAGTGTTCATTAATGACACTGCCATGGTGCTAGAAGAGGCAGGATGCAAGTGAACAACAAATGAATCTGTCCTACATTAGCAAGTACTGTACGTTACAGTTCATCAGGTTCGCTTCCTAAACCCAGATTTACTGAAATTTACAATCTTATTTTTCATCTTTCCGGCACTTGAGGGTTTGAGGCAGTGTAGGAGCCGGAGCAGCGAGAGCAAATTTCCTCCTCTCTTCTGTAGGAAGGGGTGACACCTCGCATGCGATGACCAGATGAGTGTGGTGGCTTAGATCAAAGACACAATTTCCTGTCAAAGGAAATAGCGCAGATGATTTTTTTTTTTTCTTCTCAGGAACAGTTTCCTCCTTTCTGAATTCTTTCCATTGCGCTTATCAACATTCATATGAGCAAGAAGTAAAAGCGAGTCGAAGTCCAGCGTTGAAATCAGCAAAAACATTCTGAATTACACCGGAATTTTAGGAGGAGGCCTTTAAAACAGCTCCCAAAAAACATGAGAAGGTGAAATAAATCAAAATGAAATCTATTCATCAATATAAGGGACTTTTTTTCTTCTAGCCTGCATCCTGTCTCTTATGTATCCATGCTGTGCCCTTATGTTGATCTACATGGAACACAGTGCTGCTCTTCAAAAGGAAATGTACTGTTCGATCCTCAGACTCCTGACCTGTGGACAAGTGGAAGACAAGCTCGTCTGAGCGTGGCTTGCAGTAGGTCCTGATTCGTTGTAAAGGGTACTGATTCAAGCTGATTGTGAGCTTTCTGCCTGCTAAGATAGATTGATATCTCTCCGTCCGAGGGCACAAAGAGGTATGATGGAGGAGAAGGCACATACCGTCATCTCATTTATGTGCAGAGCTACGCAGAATGTGGGGACATTTATGACAGGGGTCGGTAACACAGTCAACGAAGCCTCCTGAATCTGAAAACACATCTTTATCTCTCCATTTTAGTTTTCCATCCACACCAAGCCTATAATTATTTTCTTTGCTGTTATTTGAAAAACTATATCTGCAACAAAAGATTCCAAACTCAAGGTTTAATTGTACTGTATGCTGACTGGCTTTCTATATTCTAAATTTTCTTATTGACTATAAAGGCAACACCTTTCACTTCAACCATTGTTTGATTGATTTATAATGTACAAATATTAATTATAGCAGCTTTAACTTAAACTGTTGGCTCAATAGATCATCAGTGAGTGTAAAAACTGAAATTAAGCTGATGGAAAACTGAAGTCTCTTAAACAATAACATTTTCTGGGGTCAATGGAAGGATGCCCCACTGTACCTCACAGAGTCAAAATTAAGAGGTGGTGGAATTCATAAGTAATTTAAAATAAAAACTATTTATGCGCAAAAGACAACTAAAAATAACATTACGGGTTGTACAGACTAGCATTATTTAATTTTGTGGAGAGGGACCCACTAATGTTATCTGATACCACGGTGTGAGATTTATGATTTTTTTCTATCCTGTGCATTGTAAATGTGGAGTGTGTGTGGATTTGTGTAACCCTGTAAAGGCGTGTCCTCATCCAAAGTGAGCAGTATCATCTTCTCAAAGTCCTTGATGTAGCAAGATGATGTAAAGTCAGAGAGAGACAGTCAGCAGATGGTGTGTCTCATCCCTGGAAGAATCTACCCTTTGGCCTCCAAACCGTTCTTCTCCCTCCAACCAATCAGGTTCCTCATGTCCCTGTTGGGTGCACTCGGCCCCCTTCCGCTCTGGCATCTGGTCCAGCATTTGAAATAATGAAGGTAATAATAATGAGCTTAAGTCTCCTCCCTCCAGGAAGGCGAGAGGTCAAACTAACTATGGAGAGTTCACACCCCGCGCATTCCACGAGCAGCTCGAGGATTCATCATCAGAGAGGCTGAACTTCAGTTTAATGTTCATTCCAGTGCAGCTTTGGTCTTATTGTTGTAGTTTTGGTCATTATGTTTACTGGTTAAGATAAAAAAAATGTTCATCCAAGTGTTTGCAGAGCTCTAGCAACATGAGAACATGACCAACAGTTTATGTAAACCACTTTATCTGAAGGTTAAACTAAAAATGAGCACAGCTTCGGGTCAGTATGGGAGCAAACAGTTACTGCACAGGAGAACTGTCAGGCCTACATCCATCCATAAACTATGAAACAACAAAATCATCTCTACCAATACAGTTGCTTGGTGGTTTATTTAAAAAAGAATAACCTAACTGTCCATGTTTCTTACCATTCTGACATCTTTTTAGTGATGTCACTCCTTTTAAATCTCAACCATTAACTTAGTGAGTACAATCCTCTGACAGTGATGGCCAGGGTACAAAAACAATTTGTCATAAAACCAGAATTGCTGTTTATAAGCTGGATCATGTTTATCTTTTTGGGTTTTTTGTTTTGTTTTGTTTTTTTGTTTTTTTCCCAACTTTGGGAAACAATAGTGTTAGCTTTGGCTAGCATGTTAAAGTAAATCTGTGCCTTATCCAGCAGACACAGAGCAACATTAGCATTTTATTTATGTATTTATTTATTTTTTGTAATGGAGTTTCTGGTAATCTAACAAATGAAGTCAAGTATTTACTCCTCTTTTAGTTGTGTTTTGGTCTTCTTTAGCTGCTCAGCTACATTCAAAAGCTTATCACTAAATGAGTGTTTGTAGTTTCGCACTGGAGAGCTCACATAAATTATTGGAACTTATTTACTTTAAACTGCTGAAAGCTGCAAATGGAAACAAAGTCGATAAGAGCAGTGAGACTAACTAAAAGAGTAAATCTGCAGCTCGGAAAAAACAAAACAAAGCTGGAGGAAGTTCAAGTTGCTAACGTGCTCCATATAATAAAATGGAACTGTTGTTTTGTTGATAGATCTCTGCGGATTCATCACAAGCACATAATGCAATGACGCATTCAATCCAGAGTTGTCAGCATTAATGCATTAATCAGGATAGATTAAAAGGGCACAATTAATGTGTTATTTTTTGTTCACATGCTGCTATTTTGTCACTTTGAAGCCCCTCAGTTAAGCCGCTGTAGCGGGTTTCTGTTTTCTAGAAGGTTCCAGACAAATAGACAGATACCATTCTTTCGAGTGTTCGTGCAATAACTAGGAAGAGACGGGCAGAGCTCGCCCACCTCTTATTAGCTTAGCTCAAACACTGGTAGTCAGTGAAAGTGCTCCTCTGCTTAAAGTCATCAGATAAACTTTCCAACATCTCTAAATCGTCCTGTGGGCTTGTTGTGACTTGTTTATTTACCACGTTATGTCATGATTAGACTCAGATTAGCACCTTGTGCTATTTTAGAATCAAATACTTACAGAAAGTAAACTGCAGGGCACATGCGCAAAACACCGTGAATGTGCTTATAAGTAGGTCAACAGAACAAAACTGTTAAAACATTTAAATTACACAAAGTGCCAATCTGAATCTAAAAATAACGTAACATGGTATATAAACAAGTCACAACAAGCACCGAGGATGTTTGGAGTTGCTGAAAAGCTAACTTGAGTACTTCAGGGCAGGCGAGCACTTCTATTCACTACCAGGGTTTGAGCTAAGCTAATTCGAGGTGAGCAGGCTCTGCCTGTCTCTCTCTCTTTTTTTTTTCAATCTCTTTCCTGCTACTGCACCAGACGTACACAAGAGATGTACTCCAGTTGGCATTTGATTCCCAGTTAACTTACATTGTTAAGGACTTAAAAACTGTTATGAAATGCAAAATGATACACTTTCAAACATGCGATAAAAATTGAGATGAATCGCAATTAACGACTGAAATTCTGACATTCATTGGGATATAGAAATTTTATTGTTTGACCTTTCTAATTCAATCTATTGTTCATATAAAGATATTGCTCACTACAGCTTTAATATTTTCATACAACTGTATAACTATATGTCTCATGTAACTGCTCTAAAAGGTTGAAGAATGGCCATAACCAGAAATAAATGAAGTCACTGTACAGGAACCATTGTGGGTCTGTTGAAGGGGGTTTGATCCCAAGTGTCTTTAAATGACTTCAGTTTCCAGCCAGACTATTGTATCTGCCCAGTTCTCTGCTCACTTCCAACCCAACTCATTGATGCATGAAGCAGATGATGAAGTAGTGCAGGAGTTGTAAGTATCTCTTCCTTTCTCTAAAACGGGTCAAGGCCATTTATAATGAACCAGCAACGCAGACCTTATTCCTTTTCTCTGAGACGACCAGAGGAGGGACTCCTTAATGAATCATAGAGGATCATTCATCTTCATACTGTGTTGTTCGCTTTGGAAAATTGTAAAGCAGACAAGTGTTGCCCGTTCTTTACATCTCAGCCCATGATGTAAGCCTCAGCTTTGGGGACTCATTCTGAGTTTGAGAGAATAAGGCATGATGAGAAATGTATACAGGAAAATATGTCTCCATGTGCAAACTCCCTAACCTCATCCTCCCATAAACAACCACAGCGACAACAAAACAAAACTTCTGACAAGCCACACGGGTCGAGGGACTGATTTGTGGCCAGCTGGAGGACAGCAGAGCCGACAACAAGACTTCAGGACACTCGTGCTGCTCTGAGGCCCAGAGGAGGGGAGGTCACGGTGGGGGTGGGGTGGGGGGCTATAAACCCTGGCAGGGCCGTGCTGTTGCTCCGTTTACAGTTGTAGTCAATGCAGAGATCAAGACTTCAGAGGCATTGTTGCGGTGGAGTGCTTTGCATGAGGCTTTCTTTCATATGAAATACAACTTTGTTGAGAGCATTTGTTTCTCGTTTTACTGCAGTCTGGAGATCCACTGCGGTTATGCACCAAGAGGTTTTTGTTTAAGTTTCAAGATCATAGAGAGTTCCGTCATGACATGCGAACACATGTATGTTGAACAAACTCTGTTGTGAACATATCCATGTGAAACTAGTTAATTACACAATTAAACGCAAATCAAGTCCATTTGTATCGTGAGTTTTTTGAGGGTTCTCACTTTTTGTGTGAGGGGAATTTAATCTATGGTGACACTGCAGCTAATGTGCAGATTTCTCACATTTTCAAAAAGATGTAGACACATAGTCGCTGATTATGACAGCATGTCTGTTTTAACGCTGTTCAGTACATAAGCCTGTGTAAAGGCATCACTGATTCGTAAACTGTGAGGTTAAGCACTGATTGTCTCAAGTTATAAACTCACTTTGTTGCTGGTTGCTTGCTCGTTTCAGCCTAACAAGGAAATAATTAT
>JAQFJA010000008.1:21123541-21140190 GCA_029874485.1 Naso brachycentron | reverse complement strand
GCTTACAAGAGGAAACACTGCCCCCCTGTGGATATTTTGGATCAGTACTGGATGTGGTGAAATTCTGCTACAAACCCGTCACTTTAGTGAAACAAACAGGTTGAACATGTAAAAGAAACAGTCACAAAACAGGAGAGCTCTTCAAACTAGGAATAGTATAAAAGAGACAATGCTCTTTGGTGAAGTGCATTTACAAAACTTAAAAAACAGGAGGAGACCAAAGCACTCACCTTTGGGGAAAAAAAGTTTAAAATGCCTTTATTAAACTGGCAGGACTATTTGATGCATTTCAGAAGAGAAACTGTTGTCTTTTCATCACCATCTTCTTCAGAATGTAACAAAAACTTGATTCAGTTCCTGGATTCGTAAGTATATAAAGACAAAGATGGACTTTCGCATTCTGTCTATAGGAAAACTACTTCACATAATACTATACTCTATGCAAAAAGCTGCCAACCAAAACATCTTAAAGAAAAAATACCTTATGGTGCATTTCAAAGGCTCAGGAGAGTTTGTGATAAAGAAAGTGACTTTGATCAAAAAGCTGAAGACATGTAGTGACATTTTAGTTGGAGGCTATAATAAAACATTTGTTCAAATGCTAAAAGTAAAGTTAAGGTCTAAAAAGACAGACATTTCTACAAAAAAGGACATCCAGGCAGGCATCAAAGAGAGCGTTTTTCTCTGTGAAAATTAGCACAGAGGCTAATCAGATCAAAAACATCATCAGAAAAAATCTGAACATTTTTTAGTGTGATATCTCATTACAAAAAATCCTCTCAGAGCCATTTTTAGCTTTAAACGCTCACCTACTCTGAGTGATAAGCTTGTGCATAGTTATCTACCCACAGACCTAAAAACCACCGGACTCCCCACAAAACCCTGTGGGTTTTTTAAGTGCAGTCATTGTAATCATTGCTGTCATGTTTTAAAATGCAACAGCTTTCACAACACCCTTGGTGATTTAAAAAAAATGAACAAGACACTTTATCAACCGTCAAACTATATTTGTCTTTAACAAATTGAAATGTGCTCAGTCTGATGGGTTTTATATTGGAGGACCTTAAAATGTCACCAACAAGATAAACTGTACGAGCACAAATTTGCCATGGGGACAAAAAATGATGACTATCCTCTGGCAAGACATATCATAACAAATCCATCCGGAAAGCTGTAGGCATAGATCATGTACCAGGAATAATATACAGAGGAAACAGAATCAAACAACTCAGTCAACATGAAAGTTTTTGGATCTTCCAGTTAAGAGTAACCCCCTCCCCTGGACTTAATCAGGATCTGGCTTGGACTCATTTCCTGTGAGGTAACACTTCAGGAGATATGTGTGTGTATATATATTTTGTATTATATTGTATATTTGTGTGAGGATATTTATGTATTTGTACAAACACAGTATGTCATGTGTATTTCCACTGTACATCCTTTTTCCATATATTTATCTCTATATCTCTCCATCTCTAGAGACTGCCCCCTGCTGTACCTGTTTGATGGGGAGGAGCCAAAGTGAGCACAATTTCAGACTAGAGGACTCTGATTACTGAATGTTTACACCTGTTGACTGCTTCACCCTTTGTGTATAAGTTTGTTTTATCACAGGCCGTCTGTAACTTCCTGAAGACTGGACACCAAAACGTGTCAAAGTAGTAGTTTCTAATCATGTTCTACCTTTCGAACCTGCCATTTCAATAAAGATATTTTGACCTTTTTTTCCAAAGACGAGTGCTTTGGTTTCTTCCTGTTTTTCAAGTAAAAGAAACATTTTAGGCAACCAGAGACATGACTGGATTACCACTTCAGATTGTCCCGTCACCTTTCTCTCTCTCCCTGTCTGTCTGCAACCTGTCGCTCTCATTACTCCCCATTATTTCTGGTGCACACAGCAGACACACATTGCAGTTTTGTAATATACCCAAAGGCACAACCAGCATATTAGTAAATGTCACCTCTTTGTGATTACATACAATTTTGGAAATCATTTTTATTTCTAATTTCTTTATGCAATTTTCACTTCTCACTTAATTGTGGCTATTTTGTCTCTATACTTTATATACAGTCATGCTGGTCTATAGAGTATTTATAGCTTTTGTTTTTTATCCCTCATTTTGTGTACAGTAGATGCTAGATGAAGTGTTTTTTTTTACCCACATATATCTGCACAAGTTTTGTGCTCTGTGACACCTCAGCTTCCAAGAGTGGGATCAATGACGTTAATCTTGTCCTATGTGCCAGTGTTTCACCTGAGAGCTCACAGGTTAAACAGGTGTAAACTCAAATAATACAGGTGCAAAATTCAGATATTGACTGGCTAGTTGTTGGGGTTGTATGATATTCATAGTCTGTGTATTTGCTATATTAGACTACAGTAGGCACACACCCAGGTTGAAAAAGTAGTCGGAAAACGAGTGCAGGAAGCAAAGGAATGAACTGTTGTGGATGGAAAAAGAAGCAAAACACATTTCAGCCACCTGCAAAAATATTTTTTTTTAAAAAAACGCCCGTCTTTGCTCTCTTCAAAGCCACCACACTCCCTAAACAAAAGTCATTTTTCCTAACAGAACATGAGAGTTGTTGATCAGCCTTTGCTTTAATCAGTGGATTTGTCTGTGTTAACTAACAAGATTAGTCTGAATTCACATAAGTCACACAGTAACATAGACAAACAACCTGATAGAGGAAGCAAGTCCCATTTCCTGCAAGTTTAAATTTTTGCTTTTGTGAAAGGAGTCTGGTGGCTTTAGAATGAGCGACACGACAGCTTCTGTTTCCCCTCAGAAAAGAGCTGTGTGATGACACAGCAAAGCACTGAGCATATTCTAAATATGACGCACACTTAAAGTCACTTTGACTTTTTTAGGTGGGCCATCTTTTAGTTACCTCAAATAGCCCCCACTTTAAAAAACTAAATTATCTTTTTAAAAGGCCAAAGGCTTAAATAGCAGACATTGCATTTCAGAATATAGTCCCTGACAATTTTTGAGTTGAAAACCAAACACAAATTAAAACCCAGTAACAGTCAAGCTTTTAGGCTTTTTAAGCCTGAGGAAGGAAATAAACAATATTTAGCAAGAGAGTGTGTTTAGTCACAGGAAGTGTGTCAGTACTTATAACAGAGATTAAAAAAAAAAGGGGGGGGAGGGATGTGAAACTTCGAGCTCCATAGATCTGTATGTTTATCAGTGGAAATGTATCTATATCAAAAGAGAAATACAGGTATGGAAATAACACTTTAAGAGGTCATCCTAATCGTAAAACAGTGGTGTATGTGTGTGTGCATTAAAATAAAAAACTGTTAAAGACGCAACATAAAACAATTTAGCGTCCGTAACAGTTCAGTTTCTACACAGAGGTCAAATTAGTGGTGTAGTGTATGTAGAGGTACGAGTGTATGGAAGCGTAATAAATGTTGACTGAAACACATTTAAATGGTCGTCATGCACATCAACTGAGGCCACTTGGGTGAAAATCAGGAATCCTGCCTTCTAAACCATTAAAGACCTGTACATTAAAACCTCTGCGGTTTTTATTGTATCCTGTCACTTAAGAGTTTAGGGGGTCTGGTGTGACAACAAAGTCATGAAAGTTTGAAGAACTGTACTGTAATTTGAG
This sequence comes from Naso brachycentron, assembly GCA_029874485.1. Lineage (NCBI taxonomy): Eukaryota > Metazoa > Chordata > Actinopteri > Acanthuriformes > Acanthuridae > Naso > Naso brachycentron. The sequence goes on along the minus strand of JAQFJA010000008.1, from coordinate 21,136,566 downwards.
CTAAAATTTCACATAGCACCTTTAAATTGGAGATAGAGAGATTGAATATTCTATAGATCAGTGTTGGTAAATGCTCAGTTTTACTGCTCAATGTGCCTAACAACTGAGTCTGGTCTCACACTGACAGCACTTGTTCTAGACTTAGATACTTGAACTGCAGACCCATAATTTGACTCTTATTTTAATAACAGAAATGTTACAAATCCAAATTCTCATATGACTTTAGACGTAATTTGCTCAGTGTGCAAATGACTCATTAACATATTATCATTATGCTGTTACTACAGCTCTTTACATATTGAAATGGGGCCAGTTTTTCCAGATATGATGTAAATTTAACCTTGTAAGGGTCCTCTGATGAAATCCTGCCTGTAAAAGATCCTCTCCAGGCATTGATGAAAGCCCTAAAAATACACCTCTGTTCATCAAAATTACATACTACACATTTAAAAAGTTTTTTCTGTGAAAAAATCCATTCATAGCTTAAAATAGTTTAGATGTAACCTTTGTCTTCATTTAGTATGCGTATAGGCCAATCTGCATATCTATGAATCTGCAAATATTCCCCGCCTCTATCTCCACCCATCCCTCCACTGCTCACCTGCAGCTCGAGCGAACCCTCTCACCTTCCACATCACTCATCACACCCACAATTCACTGCTTGTCTTCTTTTTAGCTAGCTAAAGTACACTACAAAAATGGCAAGTGGTAGCCCTGCTGTAGGAGTAATTCAGCAATGTGCCTTTGAACCAGAAACCAGCTCCAAAGAAGAAGAAAAGCCAAGTGTCAAGGGTCGCCTCAAAGTCGATGGATCAGAATGGTAATGTATTTGATGTGTTGCTCTTTGCAGCGTGAGAAACGTGGCCTAATAGATAACGTTAGCTTCCACTTTGATATTGTTATCATGATATGGAAAGCTCCACCCCTCCCATTGACCGGATCGGTTCTGTGACGTGTGAAACTCTAGCTGTTTGAATCCAAGTTTCTGAGACTGTCAGTTCCATGGCGGAAAGCCTTAGCTATCCGATCTTTAAGTTTGACATAACACCCTTTCAAAGTACTCTATCCAGGTCCAAGTATCGTCTTTCCGATATGCTGCAGCCGCAGTGTCCCGTGTTGTTTCAACAGATCTGAGTTTAAAAAACCTTCAATCTGCCACTTTTTTAGTGACGAGAAAGACAAGAGGACACGACTGCAGTTTGTAAAGTACATTAAACGAAAGAAGACAAAGTTTTGGATTTTGTACGTAGGTGCTAACCTTAGCTAGTTAACCTTAGCACACATTCACCAGAACCAAACCGACCTTGTACGGATGTCCCTCATAAAAGTTATGATTTTCATAACATTATGGTGTTTGGGATAATCTAATCATAGCTGAATGTAGACAGTAGTATCATCTGTGCTCTTGCTTCATTAAAACAACCTTTATTAGGAATATCGGCAAAGGGTCAGTCTGGTTTTAGCAAATGTGTGCCAACCTAGCTAACCTTAACGCCCACTCGTAAAAGCCAAAACTTGTTCATTTGTTCAACGTACGTTATCAACTGCAGCCATGTCTTCTTGCCTTTCTCATTGTATAAGTGGTGCATGCTTAAAAGTAAAACTGTTGGAGTCAGATTTATCCTTAGTTTATTCACTGGTTGTCTGGAGTCCAGAACACTGTCAACCAATTTCCTCCAGGACAGGAAGGACTGTCTGCAAACTCTTTACAAGCAGGAAGGCAGCTATGAGTGTTATTAATCCCCATTCATATTGTGCAGATGAAACTTGCTTTTCTTGATGTTTATTCAGTGAAATGTGCAGTCAGAGTGGGAAGATGCTTCACATCTGCCGTTTGGTTTGCCCTCTCCTCTCCTTATCATTCTTCAGCATAAACAAACTCACAAGTATGCAAACAACTAAGTACATTTAGTTTCTCCTACACAACTTTCTTCTTTGCTTGTACGGGCACTTTTTAGCATAATGAACCCTCTAACCCAAACATTAAACATCATAACTAGCCTCTATCTCTAAATCGGTAGCCTTAAAAATTCAGTAATTACGCCTGTGCACTTTTTAAGGCCCAAACCACAACTTCCAAAAATGTCTTCTCTTGAAGTCTAAAATTCAGTTTCATCTTTATTAAGAGAGAAGTGCAAGTAAACTAATGTTAATTATGGTTTTATATGTGTATATAGAGAATATATTTCTTTTATGGTTGCAGTTTAATTTTCTTTTATTCCAGAAACAGGGGTGCATTAATAACACGTAGGACTTTTTTGCAGTTAAAGACAAGATTTCCTTGAGTTAAGCTATTCTTTTCCAATTTTACTTTATTATTTTGAAATATTGAAAGGTTTGTCAAATGTCTAAACGTATTAAGATCATTAAAACCACGTTAAAGCAGTGCAGTCACATCTGTGGTTGTATAATGTGAGGGGGGAAAACACTTGAGCAGACTGTCACTGACAAAGAATGTTGCTGGAGTTCACACCCACACACTCAGAGTAAGCTGCCTTTTCCTCCCTACACGAAATGTTCCGATTTTAGGGCTTTCTGGGGCCACATCTTCTGCTTTTCATCCCCTGAGGTATTCAGACTGACATTACTCGTGGGAGACTCCTGAGATTTCGTCATCAGTAACAGTTTATTAACACATTAACACAACTTTTGTTCACTAGTCTACTCAAACCTGAACATTTAGGCTGATCTTCTCTTACATGTCGGACAGGGTTAAAGCTCCTCTTGTGTGAAGGTTTCTTGTGGTATTTCAACTTTTTTGTGTTTTCTGGCAACCTTCCTCCTGATCCACCCGGTGTCTAGCAAATTTCAAACACAGCATGATTTCCGATATTAATTTTCAAAATAAGACACTTTTGGCAATAAGCAGCACGCCCCGCAGTAGTTAGTGTGTATGTTAATATCATCAGAGCATAGCAGTGTAATTCAGTCCTTAGCAGTGATAAATTACAGACTGACCTTTATGCCTTTTCCAATATTCTTTTAAACGCTTCTATGCTTTTACTGTTATACAAATAACCACATTTCCGGTTGTACTTTGACGACGTTCAGCAGCTTGACGCTGCTGTTGCACTTCAGAACAGCATTTCAATCTTTCATATCTCTGTGGCGGAGGCGGAGGAGGAAGAGCGCTCCTCAGCTGGAGAAGTCAAGAAAACCTGGAGGAAAACAGCAAACACTGCGAGGTGAGACACGCCGCTCAGGTCGAACTTTTCAGGTATGAGTGTCGCAACTGTAAACCTGTAACCTGCTGAAGTGATGCGCACTGTGGCAAACTTTCCTGAACAGCCTCGGGTTTGGTCTGCACAGATACACCTTCACAGCATAATGTTACACATGCTCGACACGCCTCGGCTTAATGAAACACGAAGTTTAATGCGATGTTGTTGAGCACAGCAGCGAGAAAAGAAAGTTATGAAAGTGTCCAGAGTTAAGAGGATCTGTTTGTCAGATATGGCATAAATGGAATAAAATATTCATTAGTAGCCTAGTCTGTGTTTTTCATAGTGTGTAATTACTGGAAATAAGGAATCGTGGTCAACTTACTTATCTAAGATTGATTCCGTCTTCCTGGGCAATAAATTAAGGGGGGGGGGGGGGGGTCATCCACTACTGGTAATAACATGTAGAATTCATTGATACAAGAAAGAAAACAAATACAAAATGCATTCCAACAACAGTTAGTCTCAGTCCTTTTGATAAATGCCTGAGAAGTCTCAGTCACGTGTGTGTGTGTGTGTGTGTGTGTGTGTGTGTGTGTGTGTGTGTGTGAGATAAGTCCAGAGTTGAAGAAAGGAGGCTGGTAGCTTATCATAACAACCAGCAGCAAGAGGAACAGTCAGGCTGGTTCTGTCCGAAGTTCAAAAAATTGTACATGATTGTACCTAATAATCACAAATTAACAATTAAAAAAATAAAATGAACTCAGGCACAAAGTACCTGATTAACACATAACTTGTTTCCATTCTCAAACAGAGGTGTAAGTACAACTGCAGTGAGAGTCCCACAGTGTTTTTAGTCGCAGCATTTCTGAGGTTTTTGTCGTATTCATGGTTTGTAACTCTTGACTGTCGTGTTCAGTGGAGCAGCAGACGTACCTCAGGCCGTCCTCTGCCATGGAAAGATTGTTTTTGCTGTATTCAAAGGTTAAAGGAAAACACTGATGATCATGAAGAGGACTCTGGCTTATTCAAAACTGCTTAATCACCAAGTCCATGTAAATAATTCAAGCACAGAACAATGTGAAAATATTCAGTGGCTAGATTTTAGCCTCTAATTTGTTTTCCTTGAAACAAAGGAGGATTCCACAACTGCCACATTTTTAAAGTCAAATTCCACTCAGTACTTGTGAGGAATGAGGAAGGGTGAGACCCAGCCATTGCCACTCGCTGTTACAGCCGCGAGTGGGCGTGCCCAGTGTTGTGAATATAGATGTGGCTGTGACTCCTGTGGTGGCTTTTGTGGCTATTTCTGTAGCTTTGACTGTATCTGTGTAGCTATATGGCTGTTAGCTACAACATTAGCTGTGACTGGCTGGTTGTCGTTAGAGTAGGGCTCGACCGATATTGGGTTTTTATACCGATGCCGATATTAGTGAGCAAGAAAATTTCGATATATCAGCTGATATTATATAATATTTGCTGAATGTGCACGTCAAATACTTCTGACATAGATATGTAATGGATGCAGGATATCTTAAATTTGAACTATCTTTATTCCAAACACTAGTGCACCGAACAGTAAACACTTCACTTATTAGTAATAATTAACGGACCGCCCTCTAGTCTTGGGTCAGTGTCTGGTTTTTACTGGTGCAGTGCTTAAACGGGTTTAATTTTAAGCAAATCAGCAAAACCAGCATTTGTCATTATGCGAGATCCTGGCAAATTTAAAGCATACATCAGCAGCAACGTGTTCTGACACCTTAACGGCCCGACGACACGCTTAAATCTAACTTGCATCGCATTAACAACAAGCAACAAGACAACGTGATTAACATATGATGTTTTATTAGGCGAATGAAATGAAAATGAATGACAGCCAGGACGTGCGCGGTATTAAGTTTAGACCTCATGCTGCATATAATCATCATTTTTGCACTGTATCAGTTGTGGAAGTTCCAGAAATGTTGGAAGGTTTACCAACGTGTGTCTGTGCTTATAAAATAAACGTAACGGTGTTTGGCTGTCGCGACACGCTTTGGGTCACTCAGTTCAGTTGGCTGAGACGTGTGACACCTAGTGGTTAAAGTCTGGTATACCAGTTGGGGGTGAGATATGACGAAATTAGACCATAAACAACAAGAATATGTCAAGGATCCGCTGTTACATAGAGATTGTTTACATCGTGTGTCAGTGCACATTTTATCATGCCTCCTTTACATACAAACAAACCAAACACAACAAACAAGTGGTGCCTTCCTTCCTCTCCTCTCACGACGTAACATTAGTCTTGTAAACAAATGGAAACCAACATGAAGGTGTCAATTTTTTGTTTTTTATTTTAATTTGTACACTTTTGCAGGTCCTGCAGTTTGTTAACAAAGCACATTTACTCCAGATGTAATTCTTGGAATTTAATAACTCGTAAATCCAAATAAAATCATATAGAAGACCCAAAGAATCAAACATGAGCCTGTCATATGTTTCAAATGGATTTTAATCGTGTGTGCAATTCTGAGAAATATGAACACCCAACAAGAAATGACACATGTTAACCTTTTTTCAAGCACAATCACAGACTTGCATTACTGTCAAAATGAAAATCAGCAACACTAAAGTAAATACTCTTACATAACATTAGAAAATTCAAACATTTGTCTTTTTGTTTTTGGAGGAAGCAGTATGCAGCATTTTAATAAGCGTTAAACATTTATGGCGATCACATCTCTGACCAGGAAAAATGTCGCTGCATCAGTCTGGTTGTATAAATACCTTTATCGGATGCATTTGTAAGAGTTGTTTGCTTTGGTCTTGTAGCCTCTGACTGTGTGGTTGTAGTTGATGCGTTCACGTGGATCCTCTCACTGTAGTTTGACTTTCTGCAAACTGTTTGAATGTTTGTCACAGAATGACTGTTTTTCTGTGACATCAACAACATATCACTCCCTGTCATGAAAAAGTTGTTTCTGTAAAATGATTTCCAAGCATGGCCACACGTAACAGACTTTACGCTTATAGATACAGACTATAACCCTTTTTATTATTGTTTATAAAGCATTTATAAGCTATTACTTTACTAAAGCAAGAGGTCCTCGCAGCAGTTTGCATATAGTGGAAGTTGCTTTACCACATAGCAACTAATGCCTGGTGCACATTACATGACTTGATTTAAAAACATGGTAGACCGAGGACATAACAAAAGATTTGATCAAATTTTAATATTTTAATCTTAAATAACAACACACACCAGATGATTTGTTACACAGTCTGATGCAGCCGGCCGCAGCTTTAGGCGTGCCCACTGTAGCACTGTAGTCACAGCCAATGTGTATGGCTACACACACAGATGATTCATGCAGCGATATTTTGTTATTTTGATTGATATGGATATTTATATTATCAGCAACAGATATTGTAATCCAATTTGAAGTGGTTGAAAATATACTAAAAAAAGTAATTCAGTGGGTGTTAACTCTTACAATCTTCTCTGCAGGAACCACCCTGTGTGCATCCCTCAGCTACTGACAGTTATGGCAACGATTGTAATGGAGAAAACTGGCCGAGTGTTCATCAGCCTGCAGCAGATCAGGGAGCTTCCCCGGATGCTGGCTGAGGCGGCACCCTCCATGCCCGGCACCCTACGAGACACGGAGGTTCCTCACTACTTCAGGGAGAACTACGTCCGCACCGGCTATCGACCACTCAACCAAAACTGGCGTTACTACTTCCTGTCTTTATTCCAGCGACACAACGAGACCATTAATGTCTGGACTCACCTGCTGGCGTTCTTAATTTTTTTTATTAAATTGCTGCAACTCGCTGAAACCGTGGACTTTGTTAATGATCCTCATTCATGGCCCCTGTTGGTCCTCGTCATGTCCTCCTTGACCTACTCGGCATTCAGTGCAGTCGCTCACCTGATGGGTGGCAAGTCTGAGCTGTGCAACTATGCTTTCTTCTTTCTGGACTATGTTGGGGTTGCACAGTATCAGTACGGCAGTGCCGTAGTTCACTTTTACTATGCTGTGGACGAGAGTATGCACAAACACGTGCATGGGATCTTCATGCCCATTGCCACTGTTTTCAGCTGTTTGTCATGTCTCGGATGCTGTTTTGGCAAATACTGCAACCACAGCTTACCGAGCTGGGTGCGTAAGGTGTGCCAGGTGGTGCCCTCAGCACTCGCCTATTCCTGGGACAGCAGTCCTGTTTTTAAAAGAATCTTGTTATGGTCCACAGCCAGCGATGACTCAGCTGTTATCTACCACTTTGGCCAGGTGGCTTTCTTTCTCAGCTGCGCTTACTTCTTCTCCTTTCCCGTGCTAGAGCGCTGCTTCCCTGGACGGTGCGATTTTGTGGGACAGAGTCATCAAATATTTCATGTTTTTTTATCTTGCTGCACCTTCAGTCAGATCCATGCCTCCCACCTCGACTTTGTGGGTCGCAGGAAACTGTACTCAAGTCTGCATAAGAGCGGGGACGCCGCTCTCTTTGTGGGACTCTATGTTCTCTCTTTGGTTGTGTGTGCACTAATTGCTACGTTCATGCTGAGGAAAGTGAAACAAGTGTTTGACTTCAAAGCCAAGACCGATTAATAGATTCGATGTTTTCGGATTTATATGCAAAAGCTTATGTGTGTCTTTTCTTCTAGACTTGCTGCTTTAGTAGAAAGGGAACTAATTATATTTGCTTTAGGCTTGCAAATGACCTTTGAAATTTGAACGTTTGATAACATTAGGGGCAGACAGAAGTATAAAGTGATTTCAGGAGTTTGTATTTTGGTACTTATTTATGTTTTTGGAATACTAAAATCTTTTGAAAACTTGTGCTTTTTTGAAAAAAAATTTATTTACACTTTTTATGAAGCCTGTCTCTATAATGCATCATGACACATTATTAACATATATAACACATAAGAACACACTTAAAATGTGTAATATGTGGTAATAGCGTTGGTAAGGGTTAACCCTAACCTTGCTTATAACTGTAATTATACAGCACTACAGGCATATTGTTGGGCATTATAAGTATGTTTATAATGCATTATAGAGCGATACTTTAAGTAAAGTGTCACCAAAATTTGGTTTAGATCACATCCCTGGTCATTATTAACTAAATTATATATGCCAAAAAAAAGAAAATCCACCTGTTTTTATTCCTCTTGTCTTTCTTGAACACCCCTATCTTTTTCCTCCTACAGTTTAAAAAGGCACATCTGCCTGCTTTGGTAACAGGGGTGTGTTGAGGGAGTAGTGTTGTCCTCTGTGATTGCATGTAGGTTAGTATCGAACCCTTAATCATTGTAATTTTCCATGCTTGTTATTACAAGCCTTCTTTTCAACATTCAAATGAAATTGCTTTCAACACTATGCCCATCCTGGCCATCCGGTTTTATTGGAAAGAATTTACAAGACAGACTTTCTGTGCAGTTATTTGCAAGTGATGAGATTGGATTTTTGTCACCACGCAATTTATTTAAGCATCTGTCATTTAAGAATGCTGTCCTCTGTGATGTCTTCTATACAACTCTGCTAGTAGCAGCATTGGTTCTGCTCTGACACACTTCTGTCGTAACAGTTTCGATTTTGTCACTTTTATTTCGCAACATTTTTGAAACTGATTTTGGGCCGTCGGCTGTAATTGAACAAAATCAGGTGTTGCAGCCAAAATGTTCTCTCATTTATTTGAGTGTCAGTAGTGTGTTTCAGCTGTGGCGGTGTGAACTGGGTATTCAGAGAAAAAAAATTCTCAGCAGTCCTGCAGCAAAAGTTAAAACAGAGGAAACTTTTAAAGACTTTTAAGGACTTTCAAACCACCGTACAAACTTATGCTAATCGCTGCAACAACTGATTTGGTCTCAATACAGTCAGTCTGTCTGGACTGAGACACTTCTGTCAGTCTCTGCTTGGAATCATATTTTTACCACCTTCAATGTGGATTGGAGCCAATTTTTTCATTTTTTTTATTAGATAATGTCTAATTGAAATGATTTAAAGATGATACACTTATCAAAGCTTGTTGAGACAATTTTTATTTAAAAAAAATGGTCACAATTCCTAATCCAATTCAGGCACTATCATATAGTTAAATTAATGTAGGGCAGGCATTCAGGGTCTTTGACTTTGTGCCTTGAGACCTGTTTGCAAATTTTATTTTAAATTTAGCATAAAATTTGTGCTCTTTTTTTTTAAACACCCACATACCCTCAGATGATGGCACAGCGTGCAGATTAGTCAGAAACTGAAGCCTTAGGAGGTTCATTAAGTTGCCTTTTTTATGTGTTTATACCTTTTATACTGTCTTGAAGTCTTTGAAGACACATTATGAGATGTTTTTCATCGCCAACCTGAGAGATAAACCTTTTTGTTGTTCTAAATTTACTAGCTTGAGTTGGATTTCATTGCACTTTTAGATGTAATTTAACGCACTGCCTTTGAACTGTATTTAAGAAACCTGGAAATATTTATGAGGGACCTTCATATGTATTCAAGTGTTACTTATAAGGATATTTCTTATTTTAGACATGCAGTATCTATGTGTGTTGACTGTTGTATTATGCACTGTATATAAGGATGTCAGCAAGCAATCACTGTTTTGTGTCTTACTGAAAATCTTGTTGATTCCTTTATAATGGCAAAGGAAAAGGAAAAGTGGGTGTTACGTGAGTGTACTTAATTAGGATAAATATAGTGGTATACTATATGTCTTTGGCAAATATGCAGACTACTGACAAAGATGTAAAAATCATAGAATTGAGTTAAATAACATCTCTTGGTGACAAAGCTGGTCTGGAGGCAAAAAATAATCAAATCAAATATAATTTCCTCAAGTCTCATATGTAGAAAATGTAACATTTCTTATCACTTGAAATGTAACTGGCCACTCTTTTAAATTCCATCGTTACTACTATAAACATCCACAAAATATCAAACATGTCTGAAAATGACTCAGTTTGAATTAGGATTGTCTTCACCTTAGTGTGTTGTGCAAGGAGCAACAAGCTTCCAACATGTTTTTTTTTTCCTTTATTGATATCTGTAAAATACAGTTTAATATGCGTACAGCCTACCTCAAGACAATAGCACTAAGTGTAACTGACCAAATTACAGTATATTTTCAAAGCCAACAATGAAAAAGATAAGTAAAAGTTACACCTTACTTATATTGTTTGTTTCTGATTGAATGTTTAATGGAAACTCCAGTTGGAAATTGAGTTCTGCCTTGCTGTTAATATATTGTAATAAAACTGTTGCAATTGTACATTTGTAATACACTGTTATTTTCCAGACATTAGTTTTTCTTGTTATTGGCAAATAAATTAATGTAAACCAATGACTTCCTGCTTGTGATGTCCTCAATCCCTCTGCAGTTTAGGTGTAAATATTTTTGTTTTTCCCTTTTTACTGCCAACAAAACAACGTCAGTCACTTTTCTCAACCAAGTTTTAAGGTGGACTCAATACCAAGAGCTACAGGATGAGATGGTTTGTTATAACACTGGTTAATAGCATAAAAATGCATGGTATTATTGCAACCACTTCAATTTCACCATAAAAAGAAAAACCTTTTACATCAGGGTTTTTTATTCCCTCTGTTTTTATCAGATATGTGTTACTGCCAGCACTGTTACCATTAACCAACAGTCTGCCAAATCTGATAGATGTTTTGATGGTTGTCTCTCAATTGTTAACTTGTCTCCAAACTAACCTGTTAAACAGTGTTCCTCCTAGCAGGACCTAAGCTGTTAATTATGCTGTGTTTGTGTGGCACTCATTTTTAAACTTTGACCAGCAACAAGCACAAAGTGAATCTGTGCCTTATATTAGTAGGCCAACATTAAATATGGCCCGTAGTCCAAGAAATGGAGGTTATGTAAGGCTCGTGTAATGGAGTAAAGTAAGAGTATTTCAAACTGGATGAGTAACTTAACCTCACTATGTCAACAATCCATTTAACAGAACCAGTAAAAGAAAACGATGTTAAAGTGGCTGCTGCTACTTCAGTCGATGAAGTCCTACGATGTTCTATTTCATCCCTTCTAGGCTCCTATGCATTGTGTGAGCTGCTTTCCTGACTGGCTGCCCACTACCCAACCAGCTGTTCTGCTGCATTTGTGAAAAGAGGTTGCCATACTGTGTTCTTTTAATACATGTCTAAAAAATGGCTCTCCTGCACATTAACGGAATAGTTAACCAAAAAATGAAAATTCAGTCATTATCCGCTCACCCTCATGCAGATGGAAGGTCAGTTAAAATGTTTTAGTACGCAAAACACTGCTGGAGTTTCACAGGAAAAAGGTGTTGTAGTCACTCCCAAACAATTGTGGTGGATGGGGACTAGGATTCAAATGCAAACACACACACACACACACACACACACATATATATGTGTGTGTGTGTGTGCGTGTGTGTGTGTGTATATATATACATATATATAACCTGCCTGCAAACTGCAGACTGTTCATCCATGGTAATCCAAGAATCATAAAGCCCAGACATGCTGAGGTGTTTTGAAATAACAAACTCCATGTTTTTAGGCCCACTGTTAACTGCAGCCTGTAGCTCTTAAGATGGGAGATGTTTTCATGTGCACACACGCATGCACGCACACACTGTCTGAAACTTTGCAAGGCAAGACTTGGCATGTCGAGGCTTCATGACACTGCAATGCATTTTTTCTGTGAAATCCCTATTCCTTAAAAACGACATCCCAGCCAGCCTGGGATCACCAGTTTGCACCAACATCAGAATGCTGTTTGTTGATTTCTGCAGTATTTAACACAATCGCCCCCATAAAACTGATTAAAAGACTTAACATGCTGGGCTTGAGTATGACACTCTGCAGCTGAATTTTGAACTTCCTTACAAACACTCCCCAGACAGTTGGGATCAACCATCATACCTTTACCCCTCTAGTGCTGAACACCGAAGCCCCGCATGGTGTGTTCAGCTACATCCTGTTTTCTCTGTACACCCAAAACTGAAACCCCAAACATGGTGAGAACTCTGCTGGGAAATTTGCAAACCACACCACCATCAACAACCAGATTTTTAACAATGATTAGAGTTCATATCAAGAGAAAATCAACAATCATGCAGAGAAGTGCACAGAGAACAACCTATTGCTCAACATGAAGAAACCAAGGAGCTGACTGTTGATTTTAAAAAAAAGAACATCAGTTGCAATAGTTCACGTAGCGTCAGTGATATCTGGGGTGAGGTGAGGTGCCGGTAACACTAACTTACTAGATTCAGTAGATATCTCTGAATCAGAATACGTAAGCTTGTTGATATGAAGCCATAACTAATAACTTTTCATGGTTTATTGATGATTTTAGTTACGTTTTGAATGTTTAAAACAAAAATTCTTATATTTTGCTCTTTTAAACTCACACTAGCCGAAGGACAAGTTGTTAGGCACCCGGCAGACAAACAGTTGTCTGTTTACACTGTTTACAGGTTTGTCATACGCCAAAAAGTTAAGCTACTGGTTCTTTTTCTCCAGTGTAAATATCCAAGTTGAACTGCTTGCAGTGTTTGACAAACTCTGTCGCACATTTTAGCTCATTTAGTGCAAGTTACTTCTCAAGGAAGGCCCTTCTGAAGGAAGTGTTCTCTTATACTACTGACCTCCGGTAAGAACCTGTTGCCACTTTGTTAAAAGATGTCTCTGGTTTTTATTATCAAATAATTTATAGTTATTTCAGTTATGTTGTATTGTATGCATTATGATGCCTAAGAAAACCTAGAGGAGGTGTGAATTGTTTTGGTCATTGTTTGGGTCGCTGCTGTGGTTCTGGCATGAACATTTTTGAATCACTGATTTAGTCTCTATCACCTCCTGATCTCTGTGATCAATATAATTC
>JAQFJA010000008.1:21088651-21099029 GCA_029874485.1 Naso brachycentron | reverse complement strand
TTTTTCAGCCTTAAAAAAAGTTTTAATATCGACACTTATCGGAGAACAAATATGCAGATACTGATATCTGCCGATATATCTGCAATAGGCCGATATCGGCTGATAATATCGGTAAAGTGATATATCGATCGGGCCCTAGTTCCCAGCAGTGTTGTGTTTGACACTGTTCGAGTGAAGGAAACTGCTCAAGTATGTTCAGTCAACCACACTGTGTTCACAGCGGCCAAGACACCACTTTTTCATACTTTATTTGTTTATTCAAAGGGTAGTTAAAGGACCATAGCTGTGTTTTTCTGTGCTTTTGCTCTTTTACAACACATCATATACTAGTCTATATCTAAACCTGGTAGCCACTGGTTTTACAATGTGTCTGTCTTGTCTATTTGTCGGTTTATCCATTCATTTATCTCATTTAAGTAACCAATTTGAACTGACAGCTGCACAGATACAGTAGTTTTGTATTCATCTTCTATGACCTTAAGTGCGAGTGAGAAGACTTGACATTTAAGACCTCAGCAGAACACGACATGACTGGTTTGACAGTGTCCATGTTTTCCTGTTATTGTTCTTCCTTGTCAGATTATCCCTGCATAGAGAACAGGCCGTGTACAGGAGCTCATAAACACTGTCAATGCTTTCATAGTCTGGAGAAAGAAAATAAAATTGACTGTTGTGTGGTAACTTCACTGATGCAGGGAAATTTTGCGAGGACGTGTGACATCTGTAACATTTAATCAAGTTAATTAAAACAATATATACTGATATGTAATGATTTGATTCATATACATGATAAAATATAAATAAATATGAGAAAATGAGAAAAATGTTTTGCATTGACAGGAAATACATAAACCATTTTTTTGGTCCAGTGAGGGAGGGAAAAATAAACTCTGTAGAACTTTGTTTTACAGGTCCAAATGTTTTTCAGCAATTTCCCAGAAAGTTTCCTTTAAAGTTTCCAGAAGCTTTCATTGTCAACTTATTTGCTGTTGGTGATGCCCCAGGATGTGGGTTGACTTCTTTAGTAACAGCTGGAGCTTTTTAATGATGCACGGGCCCATCACAGCATCGAACATCATGAGAGGTGCAGAATCGTCTGGCCTCTGCTGACAGGTGTTATTATGGCAGTATGTAGGTGCATACAGTTGTGTATGTACCTTGTGTGGACAGCTGGCTGTTTGTGTGAGTGTGCATTGGAACGAACATTTAAATCAACTTAATTTGAGTGAAAATATAACGATGGCTGAGTGTAGGACTGGGATGTTGGTCTTAAGGGATATACTGGTTATAGGGCCGGACAATATAAAGGCTGTAATTAGTGATGTAATTAACTTGTTTAAATACTTGCCTTTACTCACTTAGTCATTGTATCTATATTACTAATGACTATGGATCAAAAATGGAACTGTGTTAATATTTTTAAGTACCAGTAGTCATCCCTACAATACAGTCGCATTAAAGAGGGAATTTGGCCAAAAAAATTGTAATGTTTGATTTTGTTCTATCACTAATGAAGTGCTATTGAGGAGTATGTAAAAACATCGACATATATATCATGTATTGAGATATAGCCTTAAAATATTGTTATGTAACTTTCAGCCCATATTGCCCAGCTTAATTGGTAACATTAATATGTAGACGCAAGAAAAAAACATCCACAGAGTCTATAGAAAGGTGCGGAATAAAAGGAGTGTAGTGATTTTTTTACTTCTATTTAAAAAATTTTGTCAGATTCAAAACGATTGTTTAACTTTGTCTAAGATGGCCAGAGGCTTGTGAGCCAGCAGTATGATGACGCTGATACCACGCGGTATCTCTGTGTTGTCAGTGAACGAGTTTCTTCTTGGTGATAGTTTGTCTACACGACCTTTAACTGGTAGATCTCTGACAGTTTTTCTCAAAATCCTAAGAACAATGTTTGCTCTGTGAACGCAGTTTTTAAGGGAATTCTAAGATTTCTTCAAGCATTTTTGCCCTTCGCCCCTCTAATTTCTTACACTAGATGGATTTCTTCTTTAAAAAATGTTTCCAGTCTCCATAATTTAATTTTTACACATTACAAAAAGAACTGAAACAAATGAAACTAAAACTCAAAAAACTCAGCTTTTTCAGTCAGTATAACACAAACTGAGGAATTAATTGCTTTATTAGGGCCCTATGAAATACTTTTTTTTTTTCCAAATTCCTTGTTTTTCTGTTGCAGTTTGTTGGAGTTCTGTTTTTTCCATTTTAATTTATTATAATTCTGTTTTTATGCTAATTTTACCATTAGAGAGTGTGTGTTGTTATTGTGAATGAATAAAATGCCCACAATTTAATAAGAAACAACTGTAAATTTAGTGATGCAAACAACATTGCACTAATAAGTGCTTTAAATAAGCATAATAATGCATATACCATGTTATAATAAGCCTTGCATTGCTTTAAGTAAAAACAAAATACATGACTGCAGACAAAACAGTCCATTTCAGATTTGTTGGTTTCTTTTTCTTATTTACATGTTTGAAATAAATTTTTCAAATCAAATCAGATAATCTTTATTCCTGTATGAGAGCAGCTGTAACATCACTCAGTTTCCCCTCATGGATCGATAAAGTTTTTTGATTATTGGACCACCAGGGGTCGTCTTTACATTATAATTTGCATGCACACAATTCACTTAGCAGGTCTTGAAAAGAATGCAGGCTATTAAGCTAACGTTAGCTCACCAATGACCCGCTGAAGTTGTTTGGACTCTGCTCGGCTCTGCGTTTTTGGGTTAGTGATGTGTGTGTGATGTGTCTTTTTGCTGACTTTGCCGGCGTCTCACGCGGCCGCTTCGACATGCTTGCATTGTTTGTGGTGGGGGGTAGGTGGCACAGGTGGTCCCACGCATTAGCAACCCCCCAGGAATGTTCTCCCCAGATAAATGTTCCTCCAGAATTTCAGTCAGATAACGGTCAGTTCTGTGACATTCCGTGTTTAACAATATATTCCGTTTTCATTGGCCAATTCCGAAATCATAGGGCCCTCCTTCATTTGATGACAATTAGCATCTACATTGACTGGACATCCGCATGAAAAGTGGTGGAGTTCTCTTTGAATGTCAAACATTGTATTTGTAATTCAAAGTAATAGCTATTTATTGTATTTATGTGCAGAAGCATGCATAAACACTGGTATGGTCCTTTAAAGCAGGAGCTGATGGTTTGGACCCAGTGAGCACAGTCTGGCACAGGACATGCTGCTGAGGTTTGTCCCAGCTTCAGAACATTTGGACTGGGAAGGTGCAGTTTGGTTATTTTGTCTGTTTGGCTGGAGAAGCTGGAGCGACACGCTGGCCACATGGATCTCATATCTTTATTCATGAGAGCAAACATTACCTTCCAGCTTGGCAAAGCGCTGCAGCTGCTCATAAAACACATGAATTTAAAAATGGTATCCATGTCCAAAGATCTGGTTAAATTGCTGTGTTTAATCTTTAATGACTCCCTCAAGAGCAGCCTTGTCATTTTAGTTTTACTCAGCCAGGACATTTTCATTGTTCAGAAGTAGCCTACTAAGCAATAGCATGAATTTTTAATCTTCCAGGTATATGATATGGATTTCCCAGGGTAGGTTTTTACCACTCTGTAGATTTTTAGATCACTTCCTGTTTGCAGCTAATGACTTCTTTTTACATGTAGTCCTTGATGCCCTCCTGATCCGCATTATTCTCTAGGCATGACCTTTTGAAGGTGATTTTGTCACAAGATATAATATATGGCGTCAAGTGTAGTTCTCAGTGTGGTTGACAAATATTACAATCGAGTCACCAAGGTTACATGCCTCTGTGACAAAGGGCAGGTGTTTGAAATTTTCCTCCCCATTTACTTGAATTGAAAAGCTACAAGCTAAAATATGATGTGCTTAAAATTGAAAGTTCCTAACATGCCATGATTTTTACACATGACAGAACCTGCAGGTCAAGTTGGTCTGGTTCTGTTTGTTATTTCTTGCATAATTTAGGGTGCTTAGATTTTGTTTAGTTGTCATTTTTAAGCAGAAACACATCTGTTTTTTTGAGATTGATGCGTACTAGCTAATACAAACACTTTTCAGGAAAGAAAAACACGACTGTTCCAAGGGAAAAAAATATATGGTCAACACCTGGTATTGAATAGGCTCATTGAATTGTGTAAATCGCTTATTTCACGATATTTGTAAGCGCAGTTCAAGTGAACGGGGAGGAAAATTTCAAACACTTGCCCTTTGCCAGAGAGGCATGTAACGTCGGTGAGTCAATTTTAATATTTGTTGAACCTTCTGAGAACAAGACTTTACCTCATATATTAAATCTTGTGACAAAATCACTTTAGGTCTGTCAGAATGCTCAAATGTGTCCCACAACAAGGTTTATATGTTTCCTCTAAACTGTTAAATTTCCCCTTTATCGTGGTGAAGCTGCTCCTTCCTGAGTCCCTATGTTATCGTGCAATACTACAGAGTGATACTGTAGGCCAGCTCATACTCTTTCCTTGTTTTTTTGCTCTCCTTTGCTTGTGCTTTCCCACCTCATACATCCCTCCTGTACCTAACAGATAAGATTCACCTGAGTCTCCTCTCCTGACACCCTGTTGACACAAGAAATGACAATAGCCGAAAGTCAGAGCTGTTTTTAAAGAAAGGAGAAGTCCGCTCTATGAATTTCAAACCAAAATCTGTTTAAAAGCCAAAAACATATATTGTGTTCAAGTATTGCTCTTGTCTGAAACTGTTTTTCTCTCTGCTGCTTTCTCTCAGACACTATAAGAAGCGTTGCCAGGGACGGATGAGGAAGCATGTTGGGGACTTGTGTCTCCAGGCAGGCATGCTGCAGGACGCCCTGGTCCACTACCACATGGCTGTGGAGCTGCTCAGGGCAGTTAATGACTTCCTCTGGCTAGGTGGTAAGTCTGGAGAAAGATGATTTATTACCCTTAGCAGTTATTTATAAGGCTAGAACTTGTTTATTTCTCAGTGTCAGTGTTTAACTTACGACTGCTTGAAATGTATGAGTATGATTGATGAAGGATTTTTGAGGTCATTACCATCACTGATATTTAAAAGTTCATGTTTTTCACCTAAACACAAACAACAACAAAGTATTCTAATCACGTGGTTATTACAGAATAGTTAGAAAGATGTGAACTGAGTGGAAGATTTTACAGTTGAAAAATAAACTCATCAGTGCTGTCTGATCAACAATGTGATGGTGACACTGTTAATAATAAAAGTAGGGCTTTCAAACGATTATTTAAAAAAAAAACCCAAACCCATTAATCGCTGAATTTCAATAGTTATTCGCGATTGATTGTATTTTTTATCACTTGTTAAAAAAATCTGTTATTTTGCATTTCACAACAGCTTTTAAGTTCGCATCAACAATATAAAGGAATTCTTACCAGTGTGATTTGATTGGGAATTAAATGCCGACTGGAGTGCGTGTGGTGCAGTTACAAGGAAGAGACGGGCAGAGCTTGACCACCACTAGCTTAGCTCAAACACTGATAGTCAATGGGAAATGCTAACCTGCCTCCACCTAAATCACCAGATAAACCTCCACCAACTCTAAATGGTCCTCTGTGCTTGTTGTGACCAACACTTTTATGTAATTATAATTTTTTTTCACAGAGTGCTAATCTGAGTCTAAATTACCATAACGTGGTAAATAAACGAGTCACAACAAGCACACAGGACCGTTTAGAGTTCTTGGAAAGTTTATCTTTCAACTAAAGGCGAAGGCAGTCTTGCACTCCTCCTTCGTTTGAGCGAAGCTTATTAGCGGTTGGGGAGCTCTGCCCGTCTCTTCCTTGTTTCTGCAGGTACCGTCGAGAGAACGACATCTATCTGCCTGTCTGGAACGTAAGACGGAGGCAAATAACAAAAACACAAAAAGAGTCATTCAGAAGCTTGTTGCTGTCGTTCTTCTCTGTAACTGCTGGTAGGAAGCAGGAAGCTGCTGTGGCTGCTTGACTGAGAGTGTGTCAAAGAGACAAATCAGCAAAGCAGCACGCGATTAAAAAAAATAAATTACACGTTAATTGTGGCCGTGATTAACAAGTTAATGCTGACAGCCCTAAATAAAAGGGATGTACTGAATAGTTTAAAGCTTCGTTAATAATGTTGACATTAGAATTCTAAATCAAAATTCAAAATTGTCATTTTGTTCAGCCCTTGTTTCTAAATTACCTCAAACAATTCTATGGTATGTTGATATTGCAGTATTTGTCGGTCAACATGTACTGCTGTACATCTGTTATAAAGTGAGAAAGTTGGGTGATATTAGCTTCATCATATAAGCTTATTATCCCAGACTAACATGTTATTATCTGGGAAATTCCTTAGTTTGTGTCTGTGTGTCCTGTCATACCGTCCATGTTTCATTAAATGCAGGGTCGTGAGTTCAGCTCAGTTTGTTACACGTTCAGATGGTTGTTTTCACATTTCTTTTGCCTTTTAAAGTTTTGTACGTACTAACCACTCCATTCTGTTCTGTCTTTTGTTTTGTTTTTAACTTCTCTATCGAGGTACATAGCGTACACGCATCCCGGCCTACGTTTAAGATAACTGTGTGGAGTGCAAATGCAAAACAGGTCTAGAGTTTAGGTACACCTAGTTATGGGTTAGGCATCGGTTTTAAGGCTGCTAAACTCAAAGTTTTTGCTGAAAATGTGGCTTTAGATCACAAAAAGTTGCGACAGTGTTTAACTAAGGGTCATTGAACTTGAAAAGCTCTAGCGAGAAGAAAATCTAGAAAAGAAATAAGAGATAAATAGAGGTTTAGAACTCTTGCCTTTTTTTCTTTGCTCTGTAGCTGCGTTGGAGGGTTTGTGTTCGGCCTCTGTCATATTCCACTACCCTGGAGGCACAGCAGGCAAGACTGGCGGGCGCAAGCCAAGCATCTCCCAGCCAGCAGACGCAGGGAAACGCCACAGACCAGGTGAGCTCATCAATCCGCAGCCAGACTGAGGGGAAAAAGTGATCGGGATGATAAAAGCTGAAGACTGTTGTCTCTGGGTGAGCTGTGGTTGAGTGAGAACGTAGCTGCTGACTGACTACTCAAACATCGTGAAGCTCTGCTCAGCTAAACCGCTTCCTCTGTTTGAATTACACAAGATGCTAGCATACTAAAATGTTTCTGTTATTTGCTTTTTAATTTGTCTACTCTGCTATTAACATGCTATTAACATGGTGTGATTTAAGTGCTGCTTTGTGTTTAACTGTACTTATTGTGAAAATAAATCTTCACTGGCTAATTAGGACAGCTGCAGCCTGTGGTAGTGACTAAGTGCTGCTTTATGCTTTATTAACTCATCATTTTAGTAAATAATAAATTAATAGATTATAATTGTATTAAGAGATACATACAATACCAGTCAAAAGTTTGGACACACCTTCTCATTCAGTGGTTTTTCTTCATTTTTATTTTCTGTGTTGTAGATCAATACTGAACACATCAAAACTGTGAAAGTGCACAAATGGAATTATGTAGCAAACAGAAAAAGTGTTAAACAAACCAGAATATGTTTTATATTTTGGATTCTTCAGAGTAGCCACCTTTTGCCTTCACAGCTTTGCTTAAGTAAACCTCCGGAGTTCTGGCTGAATCCTCTGGTTGCCTGGCAACTGGGCTCAACCTGAGGATAGTGTCTTGGCACTGGTGATATCACGTTACACCTTATCAACCAATTAAAACACATCTAAAAATTGCCTTGCAGTAGCATTGTTTCAACCAGTAGATGGCAGTCACTACGCACATTTAGAACTAAAATGTCAAGATTAAGACCTGAATCAATCAAAAGCACTACTAAATACTTCTTGGCCTCGATTTTCAACAAAGTGGTTCAGGGGTTAAGTTACTCTATGAGTGTGCCTTGAATTTTGAATAAATCACCAACTGTGTCACCAGCAAAGCACCCCCACACCATCACACCTCCTCTTCCATGCGTCACGGGGGGGAACCACACATGCAGAAACCGTGCGCTCACCTTCTCTACGTCTCACATAGACACAGCGAGTGGAACCAAAAATCTCAAATTTGGACTCATCAGACCAAAGTACAGATTTCCACTGGTCTAATGTCCATTTCTTGTGTTTTTCGTGGCCCAACCAGTTCTCTCAATCTTGTTGTTCTTCCTCAGTGGTGGCTTTTCTGCAGCATTTCGACCGTGAAGGCCTGATTCACGCAGTCTCCTCTGAACAGTTGATGTTATAATGTGTCTGCTGCTTGAACTCTGCGAGGCATTTATGTGGGCTCTGATCTGAGGTGCTGTTAATGTGCCGTTTCTGAGGCTGGTGACTCTAATGAACTCATCCTCTGCAGCAGAGGTAACTCTTGGTCTCCCTTTCCTGGGGCAGTCCTCTTGAGAACCAATTTTGTCATAACTTTTGATGGTTTTCGCGACTGCGTTTGAGGATACATTCAAAGTTGTTGAAATTTTCCGGATCAATTGACCTTCATGTCTTAAAGTAATGATGGACTGTCATTTCTCTTTACTTAGTCGAGTGGTTCTTGCCATAATATGGCTTAGAACAGTAGTCAAATAGGACTATGCACTGTGTACAGCTACCTCTGCACAACACAACTGATGGTCTCAAACACATTAAGAAGGCAAGAAATTTCACAAATTAACTCTTGACAAGGCACACCTGTTAACTGAAAACCATTCCAGTGACGACCTCATGAATCTAACTGAGGGAATGTCATGAGTGGGCAAAGCTGTGAAGGCAAAAGGTGGCTACTCTGAAGAATCTAAAATATAAAACATATTCTGGTTTGTTTAGCACTTTTTGTTTGCTACATAATTCCATATGTGCTCTTTCATAGTTTTGATGTGTTCAGTGTTGATCTACAAAACCATTGAACGAGAAGGTGTGTCCAAACTTCTCTTCTGCCAGGGAGTTCTGGTAACTTCAGTATATATACAGTAAAATACTGATTATATAGTTTATAAGATAATAACAATTTTTAAAAGACAATTGCAGCCGCAAATTGTTCATCCCGCTTCTGTCTGGCAAGATAGAAATACCTGCTGCCGAAACCACCCGACTGAAGTGAAGCTTCACTTTGTGAGACCTCTCAGCCTCTCCTCAGCAAAAAGTATTTTTTTATTTTTTAAGAATTTAGGAATAAATTATACATTGATGTAATTTTCTGGTTTGGTAGTAGCATAAAGGAACTAAAGCTTTATTTCATTCTACAGTCTTATGTTATAAAAATGATATTTAATAATCATGATTCTTAAACAACAAACAGGAATGTAATGTGTATAAGAAGAATAAGAAGCTGTTGTAGAGTTGAATATGAATACAGACAAATATAGATAATTTGAAGCATTGATCCCCTAGTGGCAGCTAAGTGGTATTACAATAATATGATAATAAAACAGCAGCATTTCTGCATCAGAATCAGAAAATCAAAATTTTCATTTAAGGTTTCCTAAAGAGTTTTCATCTTTTAAACAAACAAAAATGTAAATATTTTTTAGTAATTTTAATCTGACTAACCAAAACGCACTTTGTGCCTACCCAAGTTTAATCCTTGTACTGAGTTTAAAACTTGCATTGTTTATGTCCATGATTACTAGCCATCACTTTTCTTCTTTGCCTTTTTTGGTACATTGCCGTGTATTCCCGTTTCATAATTGTCACCTGTTGATTTGCAGTATAAAATACATCTATTGGCTCGACTTATTATCACATCGCCTGTGCGCATGTGCTGGTTGATCCTCATGCATGAGGCAAATTAAATCAGGAAACACTAATAAAGAAACTGCTCTGTAGTTCGGCTAGTAGTCAAAAAATCCACAGAGCGCCCTTAACTTTGCTTTGGTGAAGTTAATTGCATGCCAGTGTGATCATCTTTAGAAGAGTAGAACAGTTGCAGCCATGAAGCAGACTGTGTGGACTAACACTGCTAACATTGCGCCTTGCGTCATGGAGTGAATCTGCATTCTTTCTCTCTGTCTGTAGGGGCTCAGGAGGTTCTCATTGACCCAGGTATGATATGTCTAACTAACATAGCTCTGTAAGACACCCGTCTGCCTGCTTGCTTCCGGTCACTCGCCCTGTGTTTGAAGCCATTTTTAGTCTCCCGTTATGAGCACCCTGACCCCTGTGGTTTCTTTTATCATTTGAAAATTGACTGATGTTCTTTTCTCCCAATGACAGGTAGTGTTATCCTCTGTTGGTTTACCATCTCTTTTTTTTTCCTAATGTACCTGCTCTTCTCACAGCCACATCAGTATCACGTGACTGCACGACTGAAGACCAACACTTTTCCTTTTTTAGTCGGCTCTATTCCTTAGTGATTGATGCCCCATTATTCTAACAAATAAAATCTTACTCTTGTTAATCATACAACAAATCACTCAATGTG
>JAQFJA010000008.1:21021626-21031733 GCA_029874485.1 Naso brachycentron | reverse complement strand
TGTCTCTGTGGATCATTTATCACCCCCCCCCACAAACACACACACACACACACACACACACACACACACACACACACACACAAAGCTTATCTGAAACCTCGCACTTGAGAAAGGAAAGACCCTGCTGCTGACTTGTTTAAATACACTAACTAGCATTAAACTGCTGAAACTACCTCCTGTTTCTTCCTGTGTCTGCATTGTGGGTCCTAGTAACAACTGCTAGATTATAACAAGTTAAGCCGGGCTCACACTGCTGGACAATCAGGCCAATATTGGGTCTGACATGCCCCTCCCAACAGTCGTGGACACGTTCCCAATTTCTGGCTGGTTGTAACCCATTATCTGTCCAGATGATCCTGTGGTGTGAGGGCTTTAAACCTCCTGATCTGCTCAGAGACGAATCTGGGCAGATATTTAGGATCTAAAATCTTGATTATGTCACTAGAGTGGGACTAGGATGATGTGCAACCACAATATCCTTTTCTTTTCTTGATGCAAATCATCAAAATCGCAAGTTTAACTGGCAGTATTGTTTACATATGCTTCAAACATGATCACATTAGGTGCTGTGTTGCTCTGCCAGGAATGATAATCTTATAATATCCGGTAGTGTGTGATGCACCATTATTTTCAAATCTTGTAGTGTATGCATGTTTGATCAGAGAGAAGAGAATCTGCAAAGATTTCAACATCAGTTAAGTTTTTAAAACTCCTGCATACCTTCAGGCTGTAGGACGAAGCCAGAGTACAAGCAGGGAACCTATGCAGGCACGGGGGAGAACATGCAAACTCCGTACAGAGAGGCTTGATTTGAATCCAGAACCTTTGTGCTGCGTGGCAAAAATGCTAACCACTGCTCCACCATGCCACCCTTGTTCCTTTATGCTTTTAGAAATACTACAAATCTAAACTTATGGATTTAAAAGTACATCTAAAAGTCATGTGAGCTTCTGCAAACTGCTGCCTCTTGTATAAAGAACTCTGTCTCATTGTTTGTTAATATGCTTGAAAAAAGCTGCATAGTGCATCTTTAATTAATGCAATGCATGTATAATTTAGCCAGTGAAACCACTGTATTAGACCATTGTGTAAAAACCTTTCATAACAACATTGTAAATCTTATTCTGATTTGATTTTGAGTCAGTGAAGCAATATGTCAGTGAAACACAGCATAGATAGAAATGCTGTGTAATTTAGTCATCAGTATAAATACACTGACAGAATGAGGCTGTCACTTATAAGAGAACCACATTTTGTAAGTGCTGCTGTTGGTTGAAAACTGCATTTGAGCTATTTTTAGCTCATGCTGGAGAGGCTGTCTGAATCCAGTCCAAACTCCTGCCACTTCGGATCAATAGGCCAACAGACAAGACAAAATTTTACAGGAAACCATCTGGAAAGCTTACGCTGCTTGCTATAATGAAAACAAAAGATAATTGCAGGGGGCAGAGACTGGGAGAGGTTTGGTGCAATGTGACAGAACCCCCATAGAAAAAAGTTTAGATTTACTCAAACATTTACTCAGACATTTCACAAATGACTTGATGTCCGTCTGAAAAACACAGGTAACACAGGAAATCTGCTGATTAGATATCTCGTTGCACGTACAGCTATAACGTAGAGTATTTTATTTATTAATGTCAGTTATTTCATTCCTGTGTGTAAATTAAAATTTTCTTTGACCAGGCATTCTTGTTCTCCATTTTTAAAAAACTTAGTTTTACTTTAAAGCATATAAGGCATTTAGGTAAAGTTGGACTCAAAGAAATGACCTTAACCCTTCTGCATGGCTATACCTTCGCTTACGTCAAATATCCAGGTCCCTGAATTTGTTATGAGGGCACAGCAGATAACTAACCCCTGTTGACACAACTTCAAGATGTGTGTTAAAAACACATCAACATTCATAAAAATGGAAAAGACGGAAATGTAAACTGAGCTTTTCCATTACAGCCATTAGGCTACAATAAAAGCAGAAATGCTGTGATACAACAGGAGGTTGGAGTGAATGAGTCAGAACACAACAATTAATTAGGACCGCAAGTAGTAGGGTTGAGATGTGCATAGATGTCCTTCTAAACCCATTAAAACCATCAATATTGAAATGATCAGTTAAAAGGCTTTGTGTTAACCAATAGCTCGTTAACACAATTCACACACGCATGCACGCACACACGCACACACACATACACACACACTCTCAAAAAACAGAGACATATTGAGACATTGATTGTGTGAGTGTGTGCAGGATGTGGCAGGATGATCATTCTTTAGGCTTTAGGTAACTCAGTTAATGACCTTCCAAGCCCTGGGCTGTGTGTGTGTGTGTGTGTGTGTGTGTGTGTTTGTGAATGTGAGGTCATTGATGTATCTTCTGGAACATCTGGAATATTTTTATTGGACCATAACTTAATTTTTACTAAAGACAAAAAGAATCCCAATGAAAAGTGTTGACAGTGAGGATTCTCTCGAGCTGTGGCTCTATGGTTCACAGACTGGGAGCTCAAGAAAGATGAGGACAGTCGATGAGAGGGTCAAAAAAAGAAAAGAAAACACAGAACAGCAAACATTTTGTTCAACACGATGACTAGTGTTTATTCTTACCAGAAGTGCATATTTACAAAGAAAACAAAAAAAGAAAAAATTAAAGCTGCAAGCAGCATTGGTCGAGACCTCGCACTCTAGCACTTCGGGTAGGCGCGGTCATGGCCTCAAACCCATTAAATGTTCATAGAATATCCATTTTGAAGGATTTTAGGGTCTTTTTTAATGGCTTTTATTTTGAAGGAGTTTTGGGCTTTTATTTTGAAAGTCTGGGGTTGATCCAAGTGAAGTGGTCAAAGTTTGATTGATGTGTACAGTCAGGTGTGTGAGAATGAGAAGTATCTGCAGACAGACACAGTCAAACGTCCATTCATTTCAAATGACAGATCTCATTTATTTGACCTCATGTGACCTGGCGAGAGTTTGATTGACATGTGCACAGGCTACTGTGTGGTGATGAGTCACGTAGGCAGACAGACAGAGAGAAATATCAATTCAGTTTAAAGGAGAGAGTGATCAAACCCACACCTTTTTGAACGTGTACTGCTTCCTGGTAGTTTTAGCTATGGATTTCATTCAAACTTTAAATGGGTCAAAACACTTTGACCTATAAATCTTGTATTTACATTTTTTTGCTGTCTTTTAGTTTTAGCTTTTTAAATTTTAGTTTCAATGCTTTTTTTGTTCCTCTTCAGATTATATAATGGGTGTGTATTGCAGAATGTTCTCCAAGCTAGAGTGAGTCACATGACCACTAGAGTGCAGCCGCTCTGAGACAAAAACTCAAAATCTGGCAAAAACCTCCTCACAGATTCCACAACTTTGGCCAAATCTTACGTAAACTAATCATATCCAGGTAGGAAAATTCGTTAGCTTCCATCTATGTGGGTTTCAAAGCGGTCAGACTTATATTTTAGACTGCATGGGCCTAAGTTCAACACAAGATCCTGATTTTCTCCATTTGCGGCCATTATAACTGACGCTTAAAATCCCTGGAAGAGAGTGGATGGCACCATTTTTGTCTCTTGTTGTAGCGGCCACTTTTAAGAAGGTATCCCCACAAAACTTATATTCCCTTTTTCAGCAAGTCCTTGTGGTGCTATACATCCGGTCGTTTCATCGATTCGAGTCACGGTTCAGTCAAAATCGCCACTTGTTCGAGGTGTGCGATCAGGGCGTTTTCTCTGCCTCAGAGATTTTTTCCCATTTATTTACATTGGAAGAGGCAGACGATGAAGTTCGTGACTCGAACTTTGATGGCTTGTAAAATCCAAACAGTTTGAGTAATGACAAAGTTGTTTTTCAGAACTTTTCATCGTCAGCGTCTGCTGGCGTTTGAAGCCGATACGATAAATGCCCTCGAAGGAGAGAGCAACTATACAAGGCCAAAATTGGGGCTAAAATCTTATTTTGTAATGCAAATTGTGGACTTGCTGTTGGATTTAGGTCAGGGGTGTCAGTGGGTGATTTTTAGGTCTTGATGAGACAAACAATTGAGTTTTGGTTTGATCTCTTTGTGACATTCCTACGGGTCGTAGTGGCCGTTTTAGTGTTTCTAGGTGGCGTTAGAGAGCACATTTTGGCACTTTGGGGGTTAATTTTTACATTTTATAAATTTTTTCACCAGACCTGATGCGCATGCCAATTGTGGTGTGTTTTTGAGCATGTTTGGGGGGTCAAATTTGGGTTCAAAGTGACGGAAGAAAAATGATAATAAACAGTACAATTACAATGGGGTCCTTACCAGAGGAGTCCTCGACTCACGGGCTCGGTCCCTAAAAAAAATGAATGAAATGATCCACATATTATTTTGAATTTGTTAGGGTGAAATCGAAGCGTAGCAACAAGTGAAGCAACATACAGGTCCGTTTTCACTGAATACATGCACAGGCGGGGGACACACTTCTTATAGGGGGTAACTACCTTGGCATAGTGTCATGCCAAACCTCGATGTTTTCCACAAGCGTGTTGTTTGTTTTGCCTCCTCTTATCCATTATGCGCTGTGATTTGCTCCACTTCCCACTTCTGGTTTATTACTTTGCTTTCACACCGCAAATGATCCACAGCAGGGGTCACTTGACAGCGAACTGAGACCCCTGTTTTCAAGTGTACCAGAATTTGCTTTATTCGCACCAGAGTTTGAATAAGCTCTGACACCACCCAAAACATACCAGAGTATCCTAGGAAACAAAGGTTCGTTTGAAGTGGACCAAATAGCTGTGGTGTTAAAGCGAACTTAGTGCTGGGAATGGTCTCAGACAATGTGTAGAAATACTCAGGCCTATTGAAGACGATGGGAACAATGCACTGATAGCTGTAAAATACAAAGGCATTTATTATCAAATGAATAGCTGCTGCATTGTTGAATTAAGTGAAACACCATATGAATCTCTGGATGTCGGACATTAGTAACTGCTGTTTAAACGAAGCTGTTTTTTATTTATAATTTGCTTCACTTAATTGGAGCATCCAGATAAACAAGAAGGACTTTCTGTAATGATAGTCATTTGCTCAGATCTTATTATACTACCTCAGATTTCTGCTCATCATGAAGCTGCATTCCTCCTCCATCTCTGTAAGACTGACAAAAGTTTAATGATGCTGTTACAGTTTCAGTGTTGTGTGTCAGCTCAGAATAACTGTGTGTTTTTGAATGAGGCACGGCAAGTTTCTACTGTAGTGTCTTTTTTGTCAGTGTTTTAATTGAATTAATGAAGAACATAATGTCCAGACATAACATAAATAAGCAGTACAAGGTTTTACTTTACTCACCAGTATTAAAAATTAGATTGTCTTTCTGAAGTTAACATAGTACATTGTATACCAGCTCAAGTCAAGCATCGTTTTGTCTTTGAATTCTGTTTTACATTCTCTGGATTGTGTTCCTTAAATTGGATAGAGTTTTCTCACTGTAACAAGTTACATTTTTTATATTTTGTAGATTAGATATAGCTGTCCTTCTGGGAATAGCCTTGTAATTGTGAGCATAATTAACAGTGCAGAGATCCGCAATATCTCATGGACCTTATCCTAGAAGTAGCGTTCCAAATCTTTGCTGTTCTGCCTAAACTCTGGCAGCAAGGTGGCCACTTATACAATGCTGAATTCACCCAAATTCACCCCTAAGCTACAAGACAGAGAACTAGACAGATGCTGATTGGAGGGAGGGTGCGAAGAAGGGGACGATTGTGAGCGATGCCATCGTCAATCACACCACCTATTACTCACACAGTGTCTGTGCCACAGGACACAACAAGTCATGTGCACCTTCCAGAACAGACAGCGTACCAAAATGAAGGATGCAGTTCATAAATTCTTAAAATGTTATCTGTATTTTTAGAATTTTCTTCTTCTGCTGCTGCAAATCTATGTCCAGATGCAAATTTAATCTGTTTAATAGTAGGATACAGAGAGTGAGGCAATAATTAGAGGAGGTGGCTCTCACCAGAGCAGTGACAGCAATTGCTAAGGACTTTCACAGAAAGATGCCTGTACACTAGGGCCTGACCGACTTATTGGTTGGCTAATATCATTGGCTGATACCTGCCTGTCGCGGATATATCGATATTGGAGTATACCTTCTCCGATATAAGTTTTTTCAGTTATAAGAGATCCTACCTCCATCACATATCTTTGTGAAAGGATTTGAGAACCACATATAGCTGATATCACACATATATAATATTGGCTGATATATTCAGATATAGGATATCGGTATCGGCATCAGCCTAAAAAAATCCCATATCGATAACGTCCTACTGTGCACTGATCAATTTTTGGCTGTCCCATGAGGAATATCACAGTATGAAGTATGGCTAAAAAAAGACAGAGTAGAGATATGTTGAACAGGCAAGGGGGAATACAGAGGTCTGATCAGTGACTTTGTGGAATGGTGCTACTTAAACCACATGCAGCTGAACATGAGAAAAAACAAGAATAGTGGTAGATTTTAAAATGTCCAAAACACCAATCACCCTGGTGTCAATCGAAGGGGGGACTTGGAGTGGTCATTAATGACAAGCTAGACTGAGCAAAAATACAGAGGCTGCAAGGAGGGCCAGAGCCGACTTCACAGCGTAGGAAGAGGAAGCTCGGGTCTTTTGACTTCTGCGGTCTTATGCTGCCTGTTTTTTATTAGTCAAGGTGGCAAGTGCTCGTTTCTTTGCAGTTGTGTTGTGTTGTGCTGCAGATTCCAACAGAATAAACAAGCTACTCAAGAAGGCAGAATCTGTCCTGGGGGCCAGCCTGGACCCTGTGTATTGGGTGGTTAAAGAGACTACTAGCCCTCGTGGACAACACCTCTCATCCACTTAGAACGCCTAACCTAAGATTAGGCAATTGGACAAATATATCGACCATCGACAATGGGCCTCACCCATTGCCCGTTGGTTTGTTGGAGCTGATATTTTGGTCTATTTTTTTACTTTTTATTTTGCTAAATTAATAGTCTACCTCCTTGAAAAGTTTACTCAATAAATAATAGACCTGTAAGATCAAAAAACAGGAAGGCGCAGAGTCTGTGGCTTTTTTAACTGTGATTAGAGAGCCTTTTGAGGAACAGCAGAATGGACCAGCTCAAAAATATAGTTAACGTTACGCCTGATAGGAAGTGTGTCCCTGGCTGTGGGAGCGTGCATGCATTCAGTGCAGGAACACTTACATTTCTGTGCTTCGATTTCACCCAATTAAATTAAAAATAACAATGTGGATCAGGTAATTCATTGTTTTTAGTATTGTTTTATCTCGGAAGTTGCACAGTTACATATG
Source organism: Naso brachycentron (assembly GCA_029874485.1). Taxonomy (NCBI): domain Eukaryota; kingdom Metazoa; phylum Chordata; class Actinopteri; order Acanthuriformes; family Acanthuridae; genus Naso; species Naso brachycentron. The sequence goes on along the minus strand of JAQFJA010000008.1, from coordinate 21,024,421 downwards.
GCTCGTCTATCAAAATAAATGCTTTTTTTCACCAGCAGACCATCTGTGGAGCAGGGCTCTGTGTGCAAGTTGCCTGAGCAAGTTGATGAGCGGTGCAGCTCGACCACTTAAGCTGAAGAGCCAAGAATGATAATAATTCTAAGTGATGACTGTGCCCGAATAATTACGCAAGTCAAAAAACTGTTCGAAAGCGATGCACAGCATTTCATATTTGTATTTTTCAGGCACAAATTAATGAATCTATCCCTGCACACGCTCCTCAGTGCTCCCCAGCACAAGTATGAAGTGCTTGTCTTATGAGAGAATAAAAACACTGTATCGTTGGTGAGAGGCTCAGTGAACAGTATTTATAGCAGGGGTTACACACTGCATGTGCTGGAACACACCTGTGCAAATACATCGGCAGTTCCTGGTTAATGGGCTGATGGTGGCCGGTTGGAAATTTCTTACATATCGCCCAACTCTAGTTAACCCTAACCTCGCTTATACCTGTGAATATACAGCACCATAGATGCATTATAATGCATTATAAGTATGTTCATAATGCATTATAGATGGATGCCTTACGTAAAATGTTACCCCCACCATCATTACTGTAATGCAAAGTGGTCTGTAACTGTTTCAACTATAACTATTGAGCCTGTTTGTCATTGTAGTGTATTGCTTCTGCATTGATAGAATTTCCCTTTGGGGATCAAGAAAGCACCTACCTGCAGATACCGGAGGTGATGAAAGTTGGTGACCTGTGTTTGTTTGCAATTCCCTCTTGTGTATTTGCATTGTAAAGCTAAGATTTACCAGACATTCATTAAAGAATTTGACATTTTACAGTCTTAAACAGCTTGTGTCCAGCTTTTATGTTGGAAAGTAAGACATTAAAACAACAGGTTTAATGTTTTTATGGTACAATGTAATGACTTTTCTGTTGAGATGTGTCAAGACTTGATCAAGAGTCAGAAACCTCTTATTGTGCAGCAAACAGATTGTGGAGAATTATTGAGAGAGAAATTGGGTTTAAAAGTCTGGTTTTACTTATTAATGTAAATTTAATTATTTCTCGCTGACACGGGGTTGTGGATTTCTTTTGGAGCTCATTGGAGCAATGATAATAACTTTTCAGAGTAGCAGTGTAATGAATTACTACTCTGGAGTTCTGCGAAACCTTTATGTTGCCATTACAATAACAAGTATTAGCTGTTGCATTTATTATTGCGCTGTGAGATTCAAGCTGGACTGGAAAAACTGTGTGGTAGAGGTGGTCGGCTAATAATAGAAATTCAATTAATCCCCATCTTCTACATTTTACATGCCAACGTATTGTTGGTAAACCTCTGAAACCTCTATGATTGGTTATTAGTCCTGAAATTTCGTAAGTAGCTGTCCGCTTAGTCATTTCTATTGAACCAGGCCTTTATGTGAAATACCATGAATTAGACAGCACAACACATGCAGTGTTGGACAGAGCCTAAACGTTTATGTAGGCAGCCTGATGCTATTTATTCATTAAAAGAAAAATCCAGGACAAAATCCTCAAGTGTTTGCTCTTTACACTCAATTGCTTTGTTCCATACTAGTAGCATCCTAAAGAAATAGAAGAATTTTGATATAAAGCAATGAGAAGGGCTAATGGGTTTCATCCCTTGGCATATTACTGTAGACACACAACATCATTTGTAGTTTCCCATGCCTTATGATCCCCATTTTACTGAGAATTCCTCCTGTATATTGATCTGCTCCTGTTTGCTGTACTAGTTTGTTGTTCCTGCCAGTTGCTGTCAGCACAAACTCAACGCTTTAATCTCCATGTTTACCTGTTGTCATGGTAAATTAAGCATAATCCACATTTTCACAGCATTAATTCCATCAGTACAGAAACATAATCATTCCATACTCAGCAGTATGTTTCGCTGACTTTTTCTTTTTAAAAGAAATCTTCCAACTGGCTGTTTTTACCATTTGGCAAGTGGCTGTTACAAAGTTTGAATATGTCCATCTGTCTATCATGGACCCAATCGCTGTGCTGCTGCGAAGGCCAGTAATTTCCCCTCTCTTAGGGGAAATTACAGGGCTTTGCATTCCACTGACGTCAGAGAGCGATATGATTCCTTTGACGTCAGAGTGTGGGCTCTGGGCATCATTTTTGAGTATTGTCGGAGTGGGTTGAAAGCAGCAGCCCCTGTGGTGGTGCCTAGTGCAGCTGCTGATAGCACAGCTGTCCCTGTGTCCACATTGCTTCTCTCAATGTCATGAATATAAAACTGTTTATTTACTCTTAACTTGCTTATTGTACCACCATGAACCTGATGATCTCAGATTTTTCTATCATTTCAAACAGTGAAACCTGAATTGATTGTAAAGAAATTTAGTGCACAATAAATAGGAAAAAAGGATGATGTTGTCTAGTAAGACAAAGTGACCACAGTTTATTGAGAAAATAAGCTTTTGTATAATTCTGTTTTTTATCAAGTAGGCCATATGAATGCACATCTTTGGTCTGTTTATATGTATATTTATGTCAGCAAGGACAGACAAAATATTAGGAACACCTCTCAGTAATACACAATACAATTCAAAAACATCACAAGCCACTATTTTATGTTATTGCTGTGCCTGTCAAGCTGCTTGCATGCCACATTTGCAGTTCAAAGTGATAAATAGTGGCAGATTTATCAAGCAGAATTTGTACAAAGTTTTAAAACAATACGTATTTGATTTTACACAGAATTCTCATTTCTTGAAGATTACCTTTGATTTTGTTTGTTGAAATGATGTCATTAGAAGATTTTGTCATCTTT
>JAQFJA010000008.1:20936821-20950208 GCA_029874485.1 Naso brachycentron | reverse complement strand
TATGGGATGAAAAACACTAAATTAGAAATTACTCAGCTCCTATTTAACCAAACTTTTGTCCAACCTGACATTGTTAAAATAAGATAGCAGGTTGCTAAATTTAGCGTTGCCAAAGTAAACAAGAACTAAGAACTAAGAATGTAAAAACAAATTAAATTACCCCTGTGGATTTTTTTCCCTGTGATCAAATAAAGTTACATGTATAATTTTGTCCTTCTTTCCAAACTGCATTGTGGACATGATGGAGGCCTAACAAATATGTGAAATGCATGCATGCAAAATGCTGTGTTGCATATTTTAAAACCTGTATTGTTTTTATTTATGTTACTCATTCCCAGTCATTGCTCAGTTTCTGTGCAAAGTGCTGCTACAGTCTAGCAATTAACGGAAAAGTGTGAAACGGTGAGCTGGAAATATCTCACTGTATCTTTAATACCATAAGTAGGATTTGCTTACATCAAGAACTTTTGTTGTTATCAATTTAAAACCAGTATTTTAAATTTTAAATGTTGAGTCACTTTAAACACTTTTCACTTTTGTTTTAGCGTTGATTCTTCAAGTGTTCAGTGTTCAGCCTTCATATATTGCATAGTACTGTTCCCTGGTGGTTGTTAATGTACCAATATGATGTTTTGTAGGACTCCTTGACATAAATTGGCTTAATTTGAATTCATTATCATAAATGTATTCTTTATTACAGTATTTAACCTTGATTTAACCAGAAACTCCGTTGAGATTCATTCTCTTTTATTAGAAAGAGTGGAGTAACCGACACATATTCGCATGAAAAACACACAGTTAATGCGCAAGATTTCAGCTGAGGGGCATGAAACAGAGAGCATGACTTTCAGTCACCGTTACGTGCTCATAACATGTTTTGAAAGGGGCCCAAAGGCAGTGTTTTCCAGTGAAGTCTGTCTCGTATTTTTTTGTAAATCTAGAGTGCAAAACGCAATTTAGCTAAGCTCCAAAAATCAGCCTCTGAGGATGGTGGAAATATGTAAAGTTTCACTTTCAAACAGCTATATGAGTGTAACCCTGTGGCTGGAAGATTCCCATTTTCCTTCACAGTGGTTATAAAGTCAGAACAGGTGGTATCATTTGTTTTTTGCAGCCTGGCATTATGTAAATAACCCATTGATTACAGCTCCTCATCTGTCAATTTGATTAAAGCCAAAGTGGTGCACCTTGTGATAGGAGTCGCTGTGTCAACTTAATGGAGTGTTGCTAAATAAACAGTCACCTGGCCAATCAGACGGAACTCTCTGAGGGGTTGACTCCATCATGGCAGGTTATGGTACTGAGCAAAAAGGCATCACAGCAGTGTGTTTCAGACCAGAAGCACCCTGACGTATTTAGACCAGATTAAACAAGTGGAATTTTTTAAATCATTTGCCAGGAAATTCAGTCGTAATCGTTGTAATTTACAATTTGTAAATTTGAGTGTAAGTAACAAAAACGCATATTTAACATTTTTAAAGCCACACTTTAGAGCGTAAAGGCAAAAGTCTGCAGTATTATGTTTAAGAAAAAGACAAGAATTCTTATTTTTAATATATTAACATTACAAATATATAAGGAGTCAAAATATATGCAGTATTTATTGAAATGTTCAGCTTTTTTGAAAAACATTATGCTAATGATTAATATTTTTAAGTAATATTAGGTGATTATAAAAGTAATAATAACAAACTGCATTAATTAGAGAGAATATTTTAACAACTGTGGAGAAGCTTTGATTTTTTAGATTTGTCTGCCTGTTGAGAGCTGAAACCAAGCAGCTAGATGGAAACAGTGAGCCTGAAGGCGGACTTTGCACCCATTCCACACCCTCCCCCTCTCCCACCATCAGTGTGCCACCAGGAGCCCATCTCAGTGGAATACAAATTCACCCATGAATGGAAAGACAAATGTTTAGCCAGGGAGAGAGATGGAAAGAGAAGGATGGGGGCCTTGCTGTAAAAGGCAGAGGGATAATTTAATAAGACAGAGCTTCTGAACCGGCTCACACCATCACAGTTTTTCCTCCTCCTACCCGGCACACACACGCACACACACACAGGCACACACAGATGGACATTTGGCGCAGTCACAGGTGGTGGTTTTTCAACACGCACCGGGGACGCCTCATGGAATAATATGCCTTTAAGCTTTTGTCAGGTGCCCAGTTGCCACGAGAGCTGCAGGTTTGACAAATGGTGCCGCCAAACAGCCCAGAGCCACCTCACACCCAAATCCTGTTGTGGTGATGAGGATTAGAACTACTGACCTGAGAGATAGGATGGGAATGAGTACATGTGTGGTTGAAATGAAGGAGAAGTGTTTTGACTGCACCTTTAAGCGTCACATCTGTGAGCATACATCAACTCTTCTGCAGTTATCTGCACAGCGGTGATAGGGCCTGTGAGAGGTGGGAGCCTTCCTAAAGCCCAGCTTACTGTAGGATGACATCAGTCCAGTCTGCCACGAGCTCCAAGGAAGACACACTCATCTGTCAGCTGCTGTACACACCCATGTTTTGTTTTAGATGTGCTTAGATAATAATATATTTGGTGCCTTGTGATACTAAAGACTGACGACCTGTGCAGTGTGCACACCTGTCTTTTACCAAGTGTCAGCTGGAATGAGACTGAGCTCTCCAAAACCTTGTGAAGAGTGAGAGTGTTTAGATGAATATAAGAGGATGAACTCTGACATTCATCTAGATACCGATTTTCTAGCATAAGCAAAAGATATATAAGTAACTTATTGATAGATTGCATTATGAAATGGTGAGAAAAGCAGAATTGTTGCACAAGTGGTCAACTTCTCGACATGTATTTATTTATTTATTCATTTAACAGGGACATACAGTAGCACTGGTGCTGTAACATTTAACCATACACAAATCCCAGATGCACTGCACTTTGTGTTTATAGCAAAATGCTAATTTGCAACACCTGTCCACAGGAGGCTTTTAAAAGTTATTTAGAAATAAAAAAGGAGAAACACCAAGAAAACACAATATGATTATAAATACAATGCAGTTCTAAAGGCAGAGCTGATAAAAATACAACTACAGAAATACACAGAATAGTCTACAGACGTGTCTGCGCATGTTTTAGGTGTTGTTTATCTATCAGCCAGGATTTAGTACCTTTGTTAAAAATATTAATATAAGTTGTGCTGCAGTTTCGAGCTTGGCTGGCCAACAGTTCCAAAATTTTGCTCCAAAAACAGAGAAAACTGTTTGTCCAAATGAGGTTTTGCGTATTGGAATGCGACAATTTGCTGTTTAGTCCCGTTTGTCGACTCTACTAGCGTCCTGTTGTCTTGTTGTAAATTCATTAAACAGTAATAGGGCCAGACCATACAAACAATAAAAAAATAAGTTTTAGATTGCAAGAGCTAATGAAACTTTCAAAGCTAATTGTCTGGTGAAATATTGATGTGATCAATTTTAAAGTTGTTTGTGAGGCTTTGCAACCAGGAAGAAATGCAACATGATGGATGTGAAAATATCGTTGTATGCATGAAGAGCTGGGCTGTGTTCAGTGAAAGATATTTTCTGATGATTCTAAAGCAGTTGAAATTGGATCTAACTTTTTTGCAGATATAAATCACTTGTTTGTCAAATCTTAAGTGCGAGTCCAAGATGATTCCTAAGCACTTGACATTGTCACCCACATTGACGAAGTCATTATTTTACCAGAAATCAGGTCCTTCATCAATATTTTTAGGGCTGCAGCTATTAACTTTCAGTGCTTCTCCTTATTATTCATTTTATTGAGTGACTAAAGAAAAACTTCTTCAATTATAGACATCAGCGTACGTTTGCAGGTCTTTGGGAGTACTACTGCACATGTGAAAAAAGTTGTAAAGCCTTTTTGTCTCTTTGGAGAGGGATCTGAGAAAACGCTTCAAGTGATGTCACTTGATGTAATTTACGCATGCAGCCCAGCATCCTCAGATTCCTGTCCATATTGGATGTTTCCATTCCTTCTGATTTACGTCCAAAGCCGACACTCAGTACTAATGCTGGAAGCAGTGTGACCTGTATTTGCATGAAAGTAAAGGTGGTCTTTCAGGGTGGTTGAGGGATATGTAGCGAGTTTGACCTTCATGCAGGAGATTAGAGTTGGCTGTAATTAACCTTTGCCTCTTTATTTAACATAGATAGAATCTTTGCCAAACCCAGATTATACAATAATCATTTTCCAGTCATTTACTACAGCCTTGTGCAGACAGTGGTGACGGTGTTGGGCAAATTCACTGCAAAAATGGACAGCAGCTGCCAACAGTACCATGAACAAGGCATCACTTTCTACTCACAAAAGATTTTGTGTCAATGCGAAAAAACTATCAAAACCATTTTTTAGGGACTGTGCTTTTTCAGACATGTGAATGCAGTCTGCCATGATCGCTGGAAAACCTCAGTAGGACACTTACAAAGGCTCAAGGTTAAGGGAAAGGTACAGCAGCTTTATTGTCATTATACAATGAATTGCACAACAATGTAGTGAGGGTTAGCTCAGAGCTGTTGCGACTGAGCGTGCAGCCACATTGGGCCAACCCAACGTGATGTGCCTAACATGCGTGTTTTGATGGTGGGAGGAAACCCACGCAGACACGGGGAGGACATGCAAACTCCAGACAGAAAGGTCCTACCCCAGCCGGGTATCGAACTCAGGACCCACTTGATGTTGGACGAGCAACCTCTCAATTTACCACCAACTCTTTGAAGATGCTGCAGTTTTCACTCGCTGGCTATTAGTGCTGATGATTTTGCACCAAATGTCTGAATTTGACCTAATTTAAATATGTGCAAATAGCATTGGATGCCTAGAAAGCTTTCTGCTTGGCAGTGCAGTTATGGGTGCATTTACCCTTTGTGACTGCTTTTTGAATAACTGGGCTTGTTTCTGTCTTATTTCTGTAGGTTCAGCAGCACTGGGTTACATACTTTAAGTGAATTTGATGCAGGACATACAGTAGTTAATAGTTTTGCAAAAATGTCAACATAAATGTCTTGTGATAAGCCTTTATTTATACGTGTCTCCCAGTGCGTAAACACGCACATCACCATCCCACACCCTACATCACCACCCACCTATTGGAGTGCAAATTTGCTTATATTTGTGGCGGGTGCTGCCCATTTAGCTGACTGATGGGCGCTTGGAGCACTGGGAAGGCAGAGGCTGATTTATCTGCTTGTTTTTCAGCTCTGTCGCTCAGGCTCTCTCAGTCAGCCATCCTAAATGCCTCCCGTTAAAGGCAGTAGAAAGCTGGAGGGAGATGGCAGGACGACACACGACTTTTCCACAGCCTCACTCACCGAGAGTTAGTGGGTGTGATTTACACAGACTCAGATGGGCTAAGACGGGTGTGTGGACTGAGACAAAGATACTCAAATGGGCAAGAAGAGCGTAATGATGAGGAAGCATCTTAAAACGTCTTAAAATGATTCTTCCACTCAGGTAGTCTTAGGAATGAACTGCAAGTGTTTTTCAACCAGCTAATTAACCCATTATCAATGTGAGTAATGATTCCTCCGCATTGTGCCATGCAGGATTATCATAACACAGGACTGTTTGACAAAACGCTGTTAATACATTTTTACCACATTAGGAGGGCAAGCATGAAAGGATCATTTGTTCTACTTTGGCTGGAATCACCAGTCTTATCCCATCACCCTGGTAGCTTTAATGTGGAAATGAGAGCAAAGCTGCCCACTTTGTGATTGCCTATCTAGGCCTTTTTCCCTCTCTGGCCCAGTGTGGATCCACAGTTAGCACATTTAACAGGCTCAGGGCGTCTGTTTATGGGGCATTTATCATGGCTACAGAACAATCTAGGCTGTCAGTGCGTCAGTTTAGGTGAGCTGTGGAAATAAATCAAAACTCCTCCGACCTTCCATAGATAGCTCACCACACACACTTGCCCGTTTATTTAGACTGGAAGGATGGGAAAAAGACACACAAAAAAGGGAACTTTAGTAAAGAGAGGGAGATGGAGTAGAGTTACACCAAATGCACAAATTAAAGTTGTGAAGAGATCTTCGAGTGCTGCTTTTGTACCCGTAATAAATGTGCTGATAAAGTATGTGGATGATTTGTGCATGCTGGAAATGAGTACTATTGTACTTTATGGGTTTAGTTCTATATGCTGCCTAAAAGGAAGCCTCATGAAAGCCTTAAATTTCTAAATGATTCTAATTTTATCTTTTGTTTCTGATGTGTTTTAGTGTGTGTCTTAATCTTACATTAAGTTACATTGTTCATTCTAAGAAGCAGTGCTTTTTTTTCCCTTCATTTTCTGAATGTTTCACCCTAAATCGGTTTCTCCTTCTGTTGTTTATCACATAAAACCACCTCCTTCATTGATTTCTTTAGAGGAAACAAGAGTATCCCCAACGGCTGCCTTTTCATCCCTGAAAGACAGATTACCTGACATTTCTAAATACAACCAAGACTAGCCTCTGGCTTCATTGTGAGAATGTCTCGATCCCAATGCCACGCTATTTCAAGTGCTGCTAAAAGAGGGAATATCGTGACACAGCTGTTTCACCTGCTGGAGTACAGAGAAATGAGCATTGCTGTGTTATTAGATGTGGCTCTGCACCGTCAAACCTCAACTGTGGAAAGCACAAGCAGATCAGTGGTGGATGTGTTCGTGGTGTGTTTTAGCTTGACAGTGTCTCTGTTTGCATCCACAGTGGAAGCCTGTTTTGATCTAAACTTGATTAACACTCCTTGCATTAAGTATGTCAGTGACATTGAATGTTAAATGTATTTTTAACTTTTTTGGGTTTCTAAACGGATATATACTAAAAAGTTAGAATGTGTTATACACCTGTAAGAAAGATTGAAAATTTAATGTATATTATACTTGATATAAGGAACCTCATCATTTTAGAGTAGTACAACCTTTAATACGAAGCCTTCTGACAGTCGTTCTCTTCAACAGAATCTACCATGTTGCCCCTCCATTTTTCCACAGTAAGCCAGAATGAACAAGCCAAATACTGATTTTAAAGAGGACCCATTGCCTTTTTTGCGAATTGAAGGCCTTAACAGACCGGATATGTAACAAATAAACAACACAAAAATGCGAATTGTTTGGACACGAAATGTTCAGANNNGAGGTGTTATAATGGCTTGTGAATGAATTAAAACAGATGGATTTCACGTCGCACGGTATTTGTTTGATGTAAGTTTTACTTTTAATTCATGGTTTCACCCACTAGATAATTTAAATGTCCATTCATGTCCGTTGCAAAGCAAGGCAGGAAGCACCGTTTCCCAATCTCGTGAGAATGTGTTGCTGAGACAGAGACAGGTCTCGAACAAAGTGAATTTTCTCCTGGTTTGTGTTTCTGAAAAATGCCATTTTTGTGTCAGAATGTTTGGAAGATTCCTGTCTTGTGAAAAATGGGTCCAGTATGTATCTTGGTGACGATGTGGGGAAAGAGTTGGTCATAATCTGTGATCATGTTCATTTCTCCTGTAAGAATGTGGCGTACCAGCTGTGGCGTAATACCATGTGACACTGATACAGGACATGGGAAGGAGGAAAAAGGAGGTCTTGCTTTCTATTAACTGTCTCTAAACACACTTAACCTTTGTCCTGCTCCTGGTGACATGGTTATCATGTTGTTTGGAGGATTTGCCTATGTGGGTGGAAACTAGTCCACAAACATTTGTTTGCCTGCACATCTGCAGAGCCTGTCTTTTTTGATGGTGTTAGGATATGACATTGCCCCTCAGAGAAAGGGAAGTCACTCCACCGCACTGCTCTGTCACTATTGATCCTCCTTAACGATGCTCTGGTGCCACAGTCTCATAATCAGATCTTTTCCCATACGAGTGAAATGGCTCCAACATTGTTCGTAGACTGTTTCATATGCCATCAAACCTGTTTATGTCTCCCACAATAAGATCGTGGAGGGGAAGAACAGACTGTTCCGTCGTTTTCCCCATTTAGCTATTCATCTTTTGAAATACATAATATTTGGTTGATTGGGTTGCAACTAAACTTGGGTGAACACAGTTACTTATGGCTGTGTTGCACTTGCAACAAGCTCGAAATCACATTGTTCCATCCAAGCAGGGTGCTGCTGCCATAACAGTTTAAATTGTTAATGATTGGCCCAGAGGTAACATTCATATTGTACATTCTGTCTGTTTCTGATGTGATATTTCTACATGGAATTGTTGCATTATTAGTCAGATATGCGTTGCCTGTCATTGTTGAGTCCCATCGCTCCCTGTCTTTACCCCTTCCTGACATACCATCCGTCTCTCTCCGTGTGGCTGCTAAGAAGATGTAGCAGGTGATCCATCATGTTTGACTGCAGTGCATCAGATGTTGTCCCGCTAAGATTCACAGGAACAGCAGCCCGCTGACAGGTCTGTGTCAACCCTGTGGGTATCTGACACTTTTAAGTTTTTAGTGGACTGATCCTGCTTGCACTACTGACAGGTTTCTGGCCGTGACACATACTGGCCATCAAGACACCTACTGAGATCCACTGAGCGGACACTGTTACCCTGTCATTCCCTTCTGCCCTGGAGTATAAGCAAGAGGAGTGTGTGCACAGGGCTTGCTGCTGTAAGAATGGTATTTGAGGGGATGACAGCATGTTAGGGGGAAACTTCCAGGGTCATGGGGCATCATTGCAGGATCCCAGTGTGCTTGAGAAGCACAGGAGACATGTTTTAGCAAATACATGTCATGAAGATGCTGTCGCATTGTCACATTATTTATTTCTATCTTTTCGCCTTTCTCTTTATTTGCACTCTCTTGCAGGAGTGGGTTGATTAGAAATTTTCAAGTCATGATTATTTTGGCCCAAATAATTGCGATACACTATTCTAAAAAATGTGACAAAATTCTAAATACATTAAGATTTATTAAGAAAACATTTGGATTTTTTAAAAAAAGAATGTCACTAAAACATAATTTTACCATACAACCTTTATTGAGTCATGTCATAGGGGACACATCTTGATGAAAGAAATGAAATAAGTAAATGAGGTGATGATACATTACAAGGCATCCTTGCATAAATGAAGGATAAACAAAAAATACTGTGTAAGTCTACTCTGTTCTATAAAGTTCAACTTGCATTGCAGCGTGGACTATTTACTATTCACTAGCATGAATAGTGAGAATTAGATAAGGTTATTCATAGCAGACACTTAAATTCAAGATTATGATGATGATGCGATTAATTGAAATTCACCATAGTTAAATTATTGTGAGTGTTTCAACTGTGATTATGATAAAAACGATGATTGTCCAATTTCTCATTTCTTGCTGAGTCTTTCTCTCATGCCCCCCCCCCCCTTAGACAAAGTAATTTGACACTGAGTGTAAAAACTGCCATCATTGCCTCCCAAGGCTGTTATGACTGGGGTCGAACAGAGTATTTTTGCCTGAGCCAACGTGGTCATAAGATAAAAGCTTTGTAGCACAAGAGATCCATGTAAATGGCACTGGTAGACAATGTAATTAATAAATCTGAACGATTATCATGAATGTTGCCTTTCCTCATAACACTGACTGCTATCATTAGCAATTGGCCTAATTGTCACTCATTACCAGTCTTCATAGCTGTCAGCAAGGGTGCATATCCGAAATCATAATGGGATATTAATAGAGTCTAAATGTCCTGGTAGGAAGCAGCTAAAATTAATACAGTCAAACAACTGAACAACTTACCACTTGATTCAAATTGAGCTGACCCCATTAATAACCAAATAGAGAATATCATGATTACCAGATCTAACTGAATCATAAATCTTTTTTAAAATACTCTTTCAGGAGAACATTAGTCAGTAAAATACCTTGGTTTTGCGACAGACGAGCAATCATTAACATTTTTGTTAAGACTGCACTTGGCTTGAATAAAAAATTTACCCCTGAGAGAAAAAGATGGCATTTAAAGGACTTTTGCAAAATGATACAGATAAACCGGTGGTGATTAAAAACACTCCCATTTTAAACCAGTTTCATGCAGTATTAAACCTCAATCGAAAACCTCCATTAATTATTTTGGCCAGCTGGGGGCAGCATAACACACTCTGATTGAAATAGTGACATATAATCACCTCAGTCAACTGTACCTACAAATCCATCAGACAGTTTGGGTTTCTGACCACCCTGTTCCAAGATTCAGTCCTCCTTCATCTTTGTTTTGTTCCTCACCTATTCCAGAGAAAATATCCGGCCCTTCAGCTGCTAGATGCTACGCTATGCTTACCAGCTTTTTGCTAACTTTGTCTATCTGTCAACTGGTATTTAGCAGGTAGTGTAAAGTTCATTTATTAGCTTAAAAAATACATTCTGCTGTGGGAAACAAGATTGAAGAGAGCTGTGATAGTGAATTAAGTCAGTTACCCCAACATTTTAGTACTTTCAAAACACAGTATGTGCATCTGCCTTTAATTGGGAAGAAACACACCTTTTTTGTTTCGGTTATCAGTGGTATTGTACACTGCATAGTCTGAAATTTATTCCTGTAGGAGTATTTTTTCAGATTATGAATGGTTCAAAGAAGAGATGTAATTAGGAAATGTAGGAGGAGAACATTACTTATGATTGTCTTTTGGCAGCCATTTTGATATTTGAAAACAAATTTCTAATAATTGATTTGGACCTGCTGTGGCAGCTGTGTTTTTGTTTTCTAAAATATGTCAGTTAATATTTTCATCCTCAACTATTTGGCATCAAACCCTTTAAGATTCTTTTAAGACTCCTCATCAAACACAAAGACAGAGCTTTACAAGAAACAGCCGGTTCATCCAAACAAGTTTCTTTTTTTTAATGTTTATCTGAATCTCAAATATCTGCCAACTCCTAAAACCCAAACCATGATTTAACTTCCACTCCAAAAAGAAATCAATGGCATAAAATAATTTTTCTTGTGAATGGTATGTGACATGTAACCCGACGTGGGCCACTGATCCATCATATGTTCATAGGATGAATATGAGGGAGTACTGACTGGAAGGGGTAATTAAAATGAAGTCTCTGAACAGTCACTGAGTTAGGAGAAATAATTGACTTGCAGAATAATCGTCAATCAGGAGGACTCATATATGGCGCTTGCTATAGTCACACAGGGAAGCATGTATCCTTTCTACCCCATTATTATTGAAGTTGCAGATGAGTGGAATTGTGCCGTGTATTGACAGCTTGGCGCAGATCTTCCTCTAGAGTCACCACCAGTGTTGTGTCACAAGACAGAGACTTGACTGCCATGGAAACTCCCCCTCTACCCCAAGCTTTGCTGCACCAAACAGCCTGTCCTCAATCCCAGCCCCTCACAGCACTGTTAGTTGTTTTAGACCAAATCAGAGGCTGTAGCAACAAACATTAAGTTCTGCGCTTGTTTTAATTTGAGTTGTCAGAATGTCACAGCAGTGGGGAACGCAGAAGTGTGGGAGAAGCTAGCAACCCTGTGGCAGCGAAGTTGAAGCAGAGTTAACTTTTGAAGGAATGCAACTCAATGTCGTGCTGCTGTGGCAAACTGCTGATGAGCTGATCTGACAGGGTAGTGCTGAACAACCCTGCCCAAGGGAGTTCTAAAGCTGTGTTCCAAATCGCATACTTCTGTACTAAACACTTAATATTGTGAGTGCGTAAGTGCGTTCACACTGAGAAATATGCCAAAATGCAGTGTACTACTCGTGCACTCAAAACGGTCCAAAAATTGAGTGGGGAACGATGGACACATCACACCCTCAACGAACCCCATGTTAGGGATGTAGTGGAAGCTACGTGTCAAACTTCTCAACTTTCAAAATGGCAACAGGGGATTACGGCCAAGGGTTTGCACCACCGACCTAGCGACTGTGAATGTCGCCACATTGTACAGATGCAAGTTATACATGTTTCTGCACTAAGCGCCGCTATGTATATATTCTGTTTTCAGATGCTTCTGTCAGTAATGTTTGTTGGGTCTTTAATGATTTGGTACCATTAGCATGCTAGCTAACGTTAGCAACTGCTACCTAGCTAACATGCTCCTAGCTACGTCTCTTTGCAATTTGCTGTTAAAAAAGAAGTAGAAAAAGAGGCGGTTTAAGAACATGTCACCTCTGGTAAGTGCTAAACGTTAGTGCCCTATTTGAGACAACACTACCCTGTCGAGATTAGTGCATCACACAGTAAGTGAACTGCATTGGAGTGTACTAACAGAAGTATGCAATTTTGAACACAGCTACAGATTTAATTTGAATTTGTAAATTGGTTTACACTCAACGTCTCCAGACAAACATGATCTGGTTATCATCCAAGGTTGTTCTATTTCTCCTCTTGCATTGACCAACATGTTCTTACTCCTTTCAGATACTTATATTGCCTATATTTCACATCTGACAGTCATCCTGGATTCATAGAACAGTTTCACAGGCAACTCTCATGATATAGTGAGTGGTAGCCACTTGCATTTTACTCACACATGTTGTCATGAACATAACAGACTTGGACAAAGATCTGGGAGATACTGTAATATACCAACTCAAAAAATGGATTTTTTGTTATTAAACTCTTTACATCTAAGTATGGCATCTAAGTATATGTTGTTATAAATATGTGGCCATCAGTCAGTGACAACAGTTGGAATCAGGAGCATTAACAAAACAAAAATATTGTCCTCAGAACAGATGCAGTAATTACTGGTGTTTGAGAACAACACAGAATGCCGTTACTCTGTCAGTGACCTTTTTAGGATAGTTTGGCCACACAAATACACACACATCACCAACCCACGTTCTTGTTTGCAGATTTACTTGATGTCCTCCTTTAACCAAACAGTGATGGTCTTTTGTTCCCTTCTTTTGTCTGGACATGCCATTGTTCTGCCCACCTGGTATTTAAAGACAATAATGGCACGGCTTGTAATTAGCTCCAGGATCCCACTTGCTGGTCTATTTTCAATGCTGGCTTTGTCTGCAAACATAATACCACAGTCTTTTTTCTCAGATGCAGCGATCACAAGAGGAAGCAACACGTACTTGGAACAGGTGGCTGCTTTTTAATGTTATGAGGATTAGACAGTAGGCGACGGCTTCTGTTTGTTTTGCTGAATTGCACTGTCCCATTTTAACTGTTTTTAGAATTTTAGACACAATTATCCAGCTGCCAAAAACCTTCAGGACTTTTTGGCTTCTTTTCCAATTCAGAAATATCTAACACAGTCAGTTACACCTCAAATAGTTTGGAGCTCCAACACTACAGCACTACAGTGCCTGCCAGCTAATGTGTTATCTAATTAGTTATTTATTGTTTCATAAAACTCCTCCAGATCTTCATATGGATTCCCGGTAGCTGCGTCTGACTTGCCTTCACTGTCCTGCGCCTCAATGCTGGTGACATTAAAAAAAAAAAACAAAAAAAACTA
>JAQFJA010000008.1:20909279-20919376 GCA_029874485.1 Naso brachycentron | reverse complement strand
GCACAGATTAGTTTGAGTGCTAGAAGAGTCTGAGGGTTGTTAAATAGGTTATGAAAACTGGCACAGTGTGTGTAAGTTGGCGAAGGTAGCGTTCTGACAGAGGCAGTAAACACATTTGTCTTGTGAGACATCTTGAGGTTGCTGTTTTGGTAAAATCAAAGACGTGTGGGATGTTTTCTCAGTGGAGGTAGATTTTAACTCATCATAAAAAAAAATACATTCAAAATCAAATCCATTATCATCAACATCACTTACAATACTGTGTAATTGCAATCAACTCTAAGTAATGAAAATATGGAAAAGAAAAAGCATTAACCAAAAATAAAATGTTTTTGAATGTAATGCAGTCCACTGTAAAAGCTAAAAAAGATTCTGACCTACATTCCAAAATGACTTTTGACCTCGCCAACTGCTTTTGCTGTGAGCAATGTGATCGTGACAAACAGTGGCCTGAGAGCAGATGAATCATTGCGTCACCATCAGCTCCTTCAGTGATGACAGAAGATCCCACAACCCTTTTCTACTGTACTGTTGTGATGAGATACAGTATAAATTTGTCTAATTAAATTCACATTAAATCCACTATTTAATCCGATAGTACTGTTGACTTTGATGTAATCCAGGGGTTCCCAAACAGCTCGAGACCCAAAAGATATCTGGTGACCACCTGGACCCAAAACTACAAAAATGACTGACAGCCAGTCTGAAACTTTGCTTTATCATTGACAGACGGATTATGTTTCTGTAACAGTTTTCTGTTAGTAAGTGAATTTTGTGCGAAGAATAATTCAGTTATATCAAGCAACAGGTGCAGCAATGGAAGAAGTAATCATTTTGGCCTCTCATCTCTGAAAAAGTTGAGGACTAATTTACCAAAAATAGTAAATCAACACAGTCAAGAATGACTGTCTGTGGTCAAGTGACGTGAATGTCTGTTCTGTTATAAAATGATAAGAGGAAGTGTTGAGGAAGGAAGAAGAACTTCACCTGCAGAAATCATCTGCTACGACTGCTGACCAGATAATATGCTGCATTACAGGTGTTGCTGGCGTTGGCACACAGATCTTTCCTCTAATTTCCGATTGACACATCTGACATCATAAGGGCAATCCTGCTTCTTAATTAAAATGGTGCAGTACAGATTTTCTGGAGATTTTCCCCAGGATGCCACGCAAACAACTGTAAGTGTTTTCCACCTTTGTAGTTTTATGCTGTCTTACCACAGTACCTTAGGCAGACAGTCTGTGATGTTGAAACAGATGAATGTCGAGGGAAAAAGCCACTGAAGCACACTGATCTTTGAAAGTGCAAACAGACTTTTGTTTCCACACTGCTGTTTCTTCATTAGAGTCAGAATGGACAAAGCCAGAAGGCTGACACATACATGTGCTCAACTTGGACTTCAGACATTTTTTAAACCCAGATGGCATGATTTGCATAAAATGTGAGATATTTTCTGACAGAAGCTATGCTGCTTTTTACATAAAATGCCTTTAAATATTCATGTAAACTGGCTTCAGTGGCACCAGTAGCTGCACGTGAATTGCATATGAGGTTGTGATATTTTTTTTCGTTAGATGATAAAGGCCATGACTCACCCTACCCTGCCGCTGATTGACTTACCTAACCAGAGTCACGCCACCCGCCTAAATCTGACTGGTCCAACAGACCAACAAAACCACAATCAGGGCAGGTTTTGACCATGGATCGCTGCTCAATGTTGAAAACTATGTCAGCATCATTGACTCTTTGGTTTAGTAAATGAGTAACATTTTTGTAGCCTGTGCAAAACTAATCTTATCATGTCCTGCCTCTAGCTTGGATTTTTATATTCATGATTGATTGATATCGATTTTATCGAATGGAAAGCCAGACAGCAAATGAGATTTTTCTTAATAGTTGCTCTTTTACCTCACAGGCATAGACGAGGCATCATCAAATGGCGGACCGGGCACGAACCAACTGATGGTTCAATCCGGGACCAATTTAATTCAGTGAGAAAATGTCGTAATCTTCACTGTGTTTTGTTTTTTTTTTCTCCTGATGGTCATGGCTACAGACTGCAGGCGCAGCTATTCCAGTTAACAAGGCAATCATTTACCGTGCAGAGTAGTGGTGTTGTTGTACTCGAGATTGGTCTTGGTTGCGAGAGCCGTCTCAACATCACTTGTTGAAGGTCTCGGTCTCGTCTCGGAATCGGATGCATTTTGACTCGGGCTGTCTCAGTCTCGGACGTAGCGGACTCAGGATTTTTATTCAAGACCTGTAAAGACCACAAAAGATTTAGATTCTTTGACATAATGACTGTGATGAGATATAAAACTTCCTTCTTTACAAGCAGTCAATATCGTAAATCATTTGTAGTTTGATTTTTTTGATTCCTCTAACTTTGGCTCCCTTAATCACAGAGAACTATTTGTTTTCCTCGTTAGGTTCATTAGTAGGACTGGGTCCCTGAAAACTGTAAGCATTAAAGTATGCTCTTTGAAAATTGAAAATAAATACGTTGAATGATAAGGAAATGTACAATACTAAATTTTATCTGACTGGCACGGTGGTAGGTTGTTGGATGCAATTTAGACATTATGGGGTTCAGACAGTTGCTGGAAGGAAATTTTAGCAATACGATCTCTTTCAATTTTATTTTAAGACCTGTGGCATAGATCCTCATAGGCGGTGGTGTAGTGCAGGGTATACACAGGTATACGAATATACCCACTTATTTTTCAGTCTGCATTGAAGATACCCACTTCTGTGATCCAATCTGTTGCAAATCAGCTATTCCATGAGACTGTTTACAATAGAAACTACTGGCCCATGGACTTTTTTTTTTTAATGTGTGGCTGGATTAAGGAATGGGAATAGTTCATCAAAATGCCTCCTTATGTAATTGTCTCACCTTACGGTCTGACTGTGGGCCAGTATTGATTTAAAAATCTGCACCTCTGTAATGGCTAATGTTCATTTCATAATGATCCTCTTTACTCCCTGAAGTCAAGCAGCAGAAGTTAATAGGTCTACTACTGTCCCATTTTTGAATGAACTAAATATGCAAAAACAGTCATACATGCCAGTATTTATAACACGGCACTGTTATCCTTTGCTGGACTGGACACTTTAAAAAAAAAAAAAAAATTGGTGCCTTAAATTAAGAGTATACCCACTTCTCCAACCACCACAGCACTGCTGCTCATAGGCACACACTATAATTCAAAACAAAACAAAACAAAAAAATCTAATTAGGTCAAAGTGTCAAAGAACACAGCAAGAAGTTGTCATTGAGTCTTTTTGCAAGCACACTGTACCTGCTCCAGCATATCAGTGCTCCAGAGTGTGTGAAATATTACACAGAAGCATCTGTGACTACCTCTGAACTCAGTGCACTGTGTTGAATTTCAGCCAAGGTTAAAGGTAAAGCAGCTTTATCATCCTTATACAATGAACTGTACAACAGAATTGCAAGATTAGAGTGGAGGGTCAGTCCTGCCGCCACATTGGGCCAACCTAACCTAATGTGCCTAACATGCATGTTTCGACGGTGGGAGGAAACCGGAGCACCTGAAGGAAACCCACACAAATACGGGGAGAATATGCAAACTCCACACAGGAAGGTTGTTCCCCCGGCGAGTATCGAACCCAGGACCCAGCACCCTCTCGATGTTAGATGAGCAAACCTGGATTCGAGTCCAGGACCTTCATGCTGCGAGGCAACAGTGCTAACCACTAAGCCACCATGCTGCACCGTTATGTATGCGTATTACTGTCTAATCACCCCTGATGCATCTAAATGCCACTTCCCATGCATAAAAAAAGCACATGAGTTACATTTACTGGGAAACTGTAATGGATCTAAGCTCTGAACAAAGCAGCAGCGATTGCAGAAGCCACCAGAAGGATCTCAGAATCTTGTGAACAAAACAGGACAAGCAAGCAACACACCACCATCTCCCACAGCCACATTGCAACTGGTGCTTTGTTGAGAATCACACCACAAGGGTGCTAATGATGATGGCTATCGCAGCCCATAACCAGCAGCATGTGCAGCTATTCTTAGAAGCAGCACTTTTTATTTAGAAGGAGAGGAACATGTCGTCAGCGTCAAGCCGCCTGTTCTTTTTTCCCACTTCATTAATCTGCTCATTTATTCAGTGGACTACTCCTAATCTCATTCCTGTCTCACTCATTCATCATACGCTTGTGTTTCCTCCCTCCGCTTTGCTTTGCATCTCTGTGTCTCTCGCTTGTTGAGGAGCAGTCCCAGACATCAGCTGTCACCACTGAATAAAAAATAAATCTTAAAAGTGCGACATGGTTCATCCATCTGTTTTTGTGTCTTGCCTCAGCCTGAATGGCTCACATGCCTGCAGCACCGGCAGAATCTTGAAGATGCTTTGAGATTGCCAACACATTTCAGTGGCTATCTAAGAATCTACTGCTTAGTTTTCCCTCGGTGTTTATGTAGGATTTAGTTATATTCAGCAACAGGAACAGCATCTCAGAAAATATTTATTTCAGTCTCTCAACTCTGCAGAAGTTGACCACAAGGTCTGCAGCTTAACCTCATAGATCTGAAGGAGAAATCTTGGCAGAGGAACTGAGTTGTTAATAACCATGTTGGAATGCCAAGATAGTTTTACTCACTGAGTGAGGGAAATGTGAGTGCTAGCGTTTTTTTTTTTTTATTGTTGTTGTTTTTATTGATTTTTTCCAGAATCTGAAACCTTAAATTATTTATCCCAAAATTTGTCATCTGAGACTCTGATCACCAGTTGAGTTAAGCTGATATGGCAACTTGTCTAATGCAGCAAATTTGGAGCAGCATTAGCATTTATCTGGGTGGAGTCCAGGCCACCTCATGTCCATTGTTCGTTCCCCTTTAAGCTCTGCTTTGGTCACATCCAACCCTGTAGAGAAATATCTCCTCCTTTTGCAGCCACATGCTAATTTACTCTGTCTATTGTTTACTGCAGTACGTGCTTGTTTACTTTGAGCAGAGAGGTTATTTGCCGAAAACATAAAATGATCCTGCTGTCAGTGATAAGACTTAACCAAAACGCAGAAAGTGAAAAAAACGGGGCAGCAAGTTTTAACCTCTGTGAGTTTGTTGTTAGAACGGATACCTTTCACATATGCCGTTATTAGAAATTGAACACAAAAGAAGTGATTAATTTGCAAATAATTGTGCGTTATCTATGAAAGTCATGCAATTAATAATGATTAAGTATTTTAATCTTTGACAGTACTAAATATTAATTATTAATAATTATTTAATTAGTTTTAACTGGAGACTTTTGACAAACTAAAGACTGACCCCCAATAAAATATTTTCACTTCAGTGCCTTCTGCTGTCCCCAATTTCAGTGTAGTAAACTGTGGTCACATTGAATTTTAAAAAGTGAAATAATAGTTCAGCTCACTTTATTAAAGATGATTCATTCTTCAGGCTTTAACCTACATGACTTTTTTTTAAGTTGAAATGTTTTGTGCTGCACCACAGGAATACAGTGAAACATTTCTGTAGAATGTCTGTTATTCAGTAGATTTGTGTAGATATGTTCCTTTTTACTTTTATGGCAAGGTATTTATTTGTTTGCTTGTTTTTTTTAATGGCACCAAATATCAATCATTTTTTTTGTCTCCTGCTTTTGGAAGTTGAAACTGTGTAAGGCGCTGTGAGCTCGGGGGAGTTGGAGAGCACCGTTGAGTTGGACCAAAAGTTATGAAGTGAATCTTTAGTTTTTTTCTAGATTGAATAACTGAAAAAAAAGAACATGTCAACAGGAAGAGACCATCCTCTAGTTTCCGCTGATTTTACAGGATATTCAACCTTTCCAAGTTTTTGATGTTGAGGTGTGAGCACAGGAAAGGAAGATCAACACTCTCTGCCTCTCTTTAGTCTTAAGTTAGAAACAGCACAGCTTTAATGTTTGTGGTCACTGTCATGATAAAACTTCTACCACACAACTTTCTTCTTAAATACTTTCAAGCCGTGAAACCTGCAAGACGCTTGCATGTTATTGTTTTTGCACTGCTATTATTGTTGTGCTGTTGTGGTTTTACTGTTTCTTCATTGTGTTTGTATTGTTCTTTTTTGCGGTGGAGGCATATGACAAGTTCGCATTTTAATGTTCAGCACTGAGAGACAAATAAAGGAAAATTATTTCTGTCTTCCCTGACTATATTTGAATAGAACAGTAATGAAAAGACCTTACAGTGAAATTTAGAGGGCTGTCCAAAGTTGTTTGAAGTTTCAAAGCTGCATTCATAGCATTGACATTCAAATTGCAAATCAACATTCCAAAGATTAGCTTGTCGTGTTTTTGCTCTTCTGTGTGGAAGATTTTAATTTTTATTGCAGCTTCAGCCGCATCTGCTGTGTTGCTTTTTAAACGCAGCTCTGCTCTCTCAGCGGAGCAGCTCCAGTCTGCAGTCTTGTATTGGTAGGCATCTGCCTGTGACATGTAACCCATCACATAGTGTTGTGGGCTAGACTTTTCGTGAAGCAGATACAGATAGAGAAATGGCTGTATCAGAGCCAAAATCACACACATACATGCATATTTATGTATATTTTTTTGTTGTTGACAAGTTATATTCATAAAAAAGCCGATTTGCTTAAAAACAACTGACTTATTTGTTCCGATGGATCACTTTTTTGACATTGAGTCTTTTGTTGTAAGATTTTGTTTGATGTGATATAGTTATTTTTTTAAGAAGAGCTCCTCGTCCTGCTTGTTTACATTTGTAACCCTGATGCACTTTCCAATCCAGGCACATGAAACATCTCTCAACAGTATCAGCACATGAGACGCTTGTATGTGCTAATATACAGCGAGCCATGAGTCTCACTCCAGGCTCACTCCTCGTCACGGTTGCTTCCGGCTGAAGTGAAACTTCCAGATGATTTGCGGGGTCAAACCAGAGGGCACAAAGACGCACAGCAGATCTTTAGTGATCCTTAAGGCCACGTTGACAAATGTGAGTCTGCTGGCAGCCTAATCTGACATGCTGTCAGAGAGAGCTGTTTCTTCTCGCCGTGCTTGTCCGTCATGCATGTGTTCATGCCGTGGTGTGATGCTGCATGGGCAGGAGCATCCACACAGAACTTAATATGCATTACCAGTCTGGCCTCTCACACTGCACTGAAATCAGAGTAGTGGATAGGATGATAGGAAATAGAAGGCAAGTCCAAATCACTACTAGATATGCAGGAAGTGGGTCACTGCCCTCACTGTTTACTCCGCCTTCCAGGTTATTTGATTGACATACAGAAAGAGAGATCAGCTGAACTGAAGTGGCTGGTGCATTATTTAGCTTGAGATGCCAGATCCAATTTGTGTGATATCTTCTTTCACTACCAATTCAGCTACAACCTCTATTTTATTTTTTTAACTCTCAGATTATGTATTGACTTATTTCCCTTCGCCCGTGCAATGTTTTTTATACCTGAAGTACCTCTGAAGCACTAATTGTAGCTCACAAATCCACAAACTCTTTCACAGTCAGCAGGCTGAAGATTCTGCACAAGTAGAAGGTATTGCTGTCAAGTGGCTTCATTCATTTGCAAGGACGTTGCATTGAATTCATAGCGGAAATACCAGGTGCAAAAAATATGTAGCTGCACCTATTTTTATGTTAGTGGTAGGTCTGAGCAATAATTTCTAGGCAGAGAGTGCTGCTGCCACAGCGAAAAAATGAAATATGGAATCAGCTTTTTCACCAGGTTTAAATGCAGTCATCGGACGGTCACAGCGGTGATGGTGCAGTGACTTACACTGGTGACTTTAAATTGACTGATCACAGTTTAAATCTTTTATCAGAAACTCCTGTAATTTCACTTTGTATTTTTATGCTTTTTAAATGTATTTTTCAAAGAAGTTATACAGTATATAATGCTGTCTTACTAAATTTTTCATGACCAAGACAGGTAGTGTTTTCTTTGGTGGATAATTGTTGTATAATGTAGTGAGGAGGGGAAAGCAAGATAGAAGTCAAAGTATAGCTGAGGGTGATGAGAATGTCATTAATTTTGCAGGATATTTGGTCACAAACCAAAGAATTGGACTAGCTAATATTTTAGTGTCTGCACCAGTTTAAAAGGCAATCAATAAGTTGTTATTGAGATATTTAACTCAGAACCTCAAATGAGGATATCATGATGGGAGTAGAGATGAAGGGCTCAATATTTGTCATTCTGGGCGAAGCACGAGCACAGGTCTAAGTTCTGGGAGTACAAGAAGGTGTTGCAATCTTATTTTGAAATTTGGTGAACATAAAAAGTGACACATCTGCAGCGCAGTCTGGTGCAGTGGTAAGGTATGTGGAAAACATAATTAGAAAGAGTGTCACAGCTGATTTCAGTCATGGCAAATCGGTCTGGTGTGGGCTGCGGACAAGTTCACCTCAAAAATGACACCAAAATGACAATGTGCCAGTGCGTCTTTACTAGCACACCTTTGTTGTGCTGCTCCACCCAGGGTTCATGTCGCTCCACGAAAATAGCAACTTGGCACAGTTGTCAAACAAAAAGCATCTTGGGGTTGTACCAAATTATCAATACTCCTGGACTTGTGCTTAGACTAGCTTTGCGCCAGTACGAAATAAAGCCCATAGTCAGAGGGTCTATAAATACACAAGATTCAGAGGATCCTCTGGGGACCATGAATGTATGTACAAAATTTAGTGACAATCCATCCAATGGTGTGGAGATATTTCACTTGAGAATGGAAGTGTTTGACCTGTTGGTGGTGCTAGATGAAAAGTCAGGGGACCAAATAAGTCATAAGGGTTCATCAGCAGGAGACTGTGAGTGTCTTTGCATTGTTTAATATCAATCCATCCAGTATTTGTAGAGATATTTCAGTCTGGAACAACCTAATGGACCTGCTGATCTACCCACAGTGTCATCCCCATGGCCATGCTGCTAACGTGGCTTAAAACAGGATAGCACCCATAAAGTATCGCCTCCTGCTTTTATTTACATTTTACACAGAGCCTTAACTCTTTTGGAAGGAGATCGTACACACTCCTGATAGGCAACATCATGTCTTTGTTAGACCCATAAAGCCTGACTTCTGACACCAATCAAGTCTTCAGACAGTATTCTAAGTAATTTAAAACCAATGGCACAGCATAAATTAACCTCAGACGTTTGTTTCATTTGCAGTGATAAAACATTGTCCTTTACCTCCTAGTGCAGACAAAAACATCTGCAAGAAAAAAAAAAGCACAACAGAAACCTTCACTACGTCTTTGGATGAATCGTGCCTTCTTCCTCAGCAGCACAGACACTTTGGTTTTCTTTACCCATATGCTCCGACAGAACCAGTACATAAGAGGAAGCGCACTTGTTTGTTCCTTATTGGTGTGTTCCTAAATTTTGAGCCAGCATGAAGCTTTAACTATAGTTGAGTGGGGAATGACACACTGAATGAGTGATGAAAAAGTACCTAGAAGGGTATGAGCTGCAATAAAGTCTGTGTTGTTGTGTGGTCTCCTGTACATCAGTATTCACGTTCTACACTACTTGTTTGTCCCAGTAGAGCTCATATGTTGTTTTAGAGGTACCACTACTAGCGAGGTATGTTTTGTCCTCTGAATACCTTCCAGAAAACTTCTGTCTAGACCACTTGCGCGGCCGTGTCTCTTTGTCTCCACAGAACTGAACTCTCTAAATACATCAGCCTCCGTTTGTTATTACAGAAATCCATAAATCATTCAGCGGATTTTGGTAACTTGGTGCCCTCATTGGCTGTTTTTAGAAGTTCAAGCTATTTTTAGAGCCAGCACTTACACAGCTTGTATTAAAATTGAATAATTCAAGGGAAGGAGGGATGAGTGAAAGGAAAAGTGGATTGAATAAATAACTTCTTTTTATGCACTACTTCTTTTCTATGATATTAGGGGGTGTTGCCTCATCCCTGTCTCTTACCTAAATTTTGCTTTTTGCAGATTTTAATTTTCTAGGTTAGAATTTTTGTATTTTTACATTCTGCTAGATTTGTGTATGTGTTTACTTAATTTCTGTGAATGATGGTAAACTTGAATCCCAATGTATTAGTTCGTCTTATTTAACAGTAGTAACACTTTCTGTATAG
>JAQFJA010000008.1:20886628-20901587 GCA_029874485.1 Naso brachycentron | reverse complement strand
TAAAATAGAATTTCAAAAAGTGGCAAACGTAAACATACATAAACCTCTGCGCTGTCTCTTTAAACTGAGCAGCCAGAGATTAGAGTCAACTTTACAGAACAACAAATCATTTCCTGTTGTTTCCAGTAGGAAATTTCTATTGATAAAATAAAAGAGGATGTGCAAAGGTAGCCAAAGTTGATGTCCATCTGATGTGAGAAGATCCCTGCAGGGCTGTAAACTCATGACTGTTTAATTGTTTGGCTTATCAAATATCAGAAAATTGTTTAAAATGCCTGTCACTATTTTATGATGTTAAACTGATGCCTTCAAATTTCTTGTTGAGTTTGATGAAATAATTTGTTGACAGGGAGACAAATTAAAGAAGGAAATCCTCACAACAATAGCGCCACTGTAGAAAAAAGGCATTTTATCTGAAAAAAAAAAAACTTAAGCAAGTATCTGAATATCAAAATAGCTGTATTCTCATTTTTACATCAATCAGCTTATCAGTTAATCAGCTCTATCTGTCTGTGATTGAATTAGTTTGATTAATGATGGCTTATAAACTGGGCAGAGTCAGTAAATGCCAAATGCAGGGCTCTTAACCCCAGATCTGCCATAGCAGCATTTACGTTGCATGGAATTTTGTTATTGCTTAATTAATTAAATGTAACTTTAGGAGCTTTAGGAATACGAGTTTATGTGCTACTGAAGCCAAAAGTTAAGATGATATTAGATGAGTCTGTCTCTGTCTCGAAAGGATTCCTATGTCACAGTCTGGTTTCATTGTGCTAATGTAGCTGATGTTCACAATGAATTTGTGTTTTATTAAATGTTCACGTAAGCCTAATAATTCAGATTTTAACAAAAAAGGAGTTAAAGGACAGGTTCACATTTGCACCTGCCTTAAACTAACACTCACACATCAATATGTACATTCAACGAGTTATTAGTGACAGTTATTCTTCCTTCTGTCCACACTGGCTGTAAAGACTCCAATGTGAGACATGAGGGATAAAAGCCAAACTGTTTTATGATAAGTGCTAGTTTACATAAGGCATTGGCTCTCCAGATCAATCAAAACATGACATTTCCTTTAAAATAGCCATCCACTGCAGCTCAGAAGGAAAACACTGTCGAAGAAGCTAAAAGATACTTAATGCAGTGTTCTTTTTTCCTCCATGTGTTACCCTAAATTTGTGTTGAACGACGAAAGCGACCAGTGATAATTAACATATGAAAATTACTCTTTTAATGTGTGCCACCTTGCTCAAACAATATGAAGCAATCCTTTCAGGTCCAGTTGGATTAAGTTGAATTTCAGATTGCAGGAGATTGAATATTCTTTTGAAAGACCCTCTGTAGAGCCGGTGTTTGGTTTGCCTGCTCTGAGCAAATGTATCTGTGCAACATGGCAGCCTCCACAGAAGAGACCCTCTGCAGGCATAAGAGCCTCTTTCTAAGGTAATGAAATCACAAAGATTCTTATTTTCACGTGTATTTACACTAATGAAAACATATATATAAATATTATAATGCATTTCTGCCTCACTCTTTGGATAACATATATCTTGAAACCCTGCAAAAAGGATCTTAGATGCTCATTGGTTCTTCAAATTTGCCCCGGGGGCTCATGAACAGGTTAGTCCGCCCGTGGTTCACTCAGCTGCCTCAGGGCAACCTTTTTAACACACAACCAAACAGGTGTCACGACGTCCATGATTGTTGCAGATTTGAGTCACATATGACTTAATAAAGCCCCCCCTCTCCATGTCTTTTATGCATGTCTTTTATTTTGAAAGCAATGCCGCTTCACTTCCTTACTCTGAAAGCGATAACAGTTCAGTTTGACCAAAGTGAGAAGAAGCTGCTCGCCAGCAGATACACAAAGGGAGAGAGAGGACCTGCAGCAATGGGAGTTAAACTGTACTACACCACCGTTACCGGCTCACGGACGGTGAGTCAAATGGGAGCTTTTCAATGAACTTAACGTGTCCTCTGTGTTTGTGTTCGTGGCTCCGGCGGCCGCAGCTGAACGCGCTTAACGTTTCTCCACCAGACACACCCTGCACCCTAATGTTATCAGCAGGAACGTTAGCTTCGCCCTGGCTAACCGTGCAGTGGGCCCATGCTACTTAGCGCCCATTTATATCATTATTATATTATCAGCATGACTAAGCTGCGTGCAAAATGAAAATAAAAGTTATCAGACGTAACTGTAGCCAAACAAATGTCTTGCAAAGACGAGTCGGGAATCTTAATCCGTCTCATTTCCGTTATCTCGGTAATGGAAGGTGGTTTTAAAACGGGCGCGTTTGGCTAGCTAACATTATTCCCACTGACAGCCCGCCTCGAAAGACGGACCACATCACTTAAACGGTGTTATAATGTGATTTTGCTGCAAAAGAGCCACCAAGGTAACGTTATCTCATTGTAGCGACCATGTGTCCGTTTCCTGTGTCGCGAACTGTGCGTCAAACTCAACGTAACGTTAAAAAAATTGGTAATATAAGGATGCCTTGCTTATGTCATGTATTGCGAAGTTAATATGTAGTTAAAACATTATGTGTTTATCTGTTCTTAAGTAAAAATCACCTCTGCTAAACGGCCCACCGTCTTCCACCAATGTAGGTTTGTGTCCAAAGAGCACAGGGACCAGGAATAAAACCTGCAGAGTTAACATGGCAGGAGCCTCCTGATAGTTTATATGTAAGCCACATTGATCAGCAAAAGTCAAACTTAACAGTATTTTATGTATTTGTTGGTTGATAAGCAGGATTCTTTTTAACAGCTTGACCCAGTAAAGACTTAGTGATAATTCTTTTCATATTAGAGGATCTGGTTGGTGTTCATTTGTCTGCAGACATCTACGGTAGCCGGGAAGGTTCACAACAAATGCAAACACCACAACAGGAATGCAAAAGCCACACTGGGAGCTAATTATGCGTTAGCATTAGCTTATGTGGTGGGTAACATTAGTCTTTCAGACATGGACAATTATAACAAGTTATCGCTCTACATTCATCTGAGTGACTGTTAACCATGATGCTCCACAGCAAACCTGACCTTAACTGGCAGACTACATAAATATAGAAAAATAAATACTTACAATACTGATGATTTATGACAGTCAGAAAGTGACATTGATTACAGCTATAAAACAACTTATTTTCACTTACTTTTCCAGCTTCATTGACAACTCCCTGGAAAACTTTCTGTCCGTCAGTCACTTGGTCCGACGGCTATGGTATTTCCCAGCAGCCACGACCATTTATACCATCAGAGTCACGCTCACTTCCACTGTGGCTTTTTGCATTTGTGTTGTGACATTTTTCATTCATGTTGTGGTGGTTGCATTTGTTGTGACCCTTCACAGCCACCATAGGACATCAGTAATCTGATGTTGTAAAACAAGAACATTTTGCCACACTTTACCAAAACAGCATATAACACTGAATGGGTCAAGTTATGGTAGTTGTTGGAATAAATTAATGTAGTAAAAAAAAATTTGTTGCACTTGCTTTAACCCTCACAGTGCTAATCTATGGTCTGCTGCTGAAGCCTTTAGAGGAAGCACACACACACACACACACACACACACACACGTTTGAACATCTATTCTTGTGAGGACCCTCATTGACATAATGCATTTCTTGGCCCCTACCCCTAACCATCAAAACTAAATGCCTAACCCTAACCTAAACCTGATTCTAACCCTAAAACCAGGTCGTTATCCTGAAAATACCCTTATGTCTGTTAGAGAGTGAGGACTGAGCAAAGGCATGAGCAAAGCCTTTTCAACAGAAGACCTACAATACCTCAATCATTGTGTGTTAACGGAAAATTAGGTAAGCACTCCATTTTTTAAAAGAAGCACCAGACAGGCGCAGACACTAACTGAATTTTTAAAAGAAAACTGAGTGTAAGGCTCTCTGTGTCAGATAAAAGCCCCGCTGAGTAACTGTGGAAGCTCAGGTGAGACTGAGTCACCTGGCTTGGTAGAAACATGTCTGTGTAAAAAAAAACTGAGCTGGCATGCTAGAAACAGGGTTTAATGTTTTATGGCATATTATTAAGTCCACTAAATACATATTAAGTGGGCGACCTAGTGGGAAATTTAAAAATAGCAAGGAGAAGTTACCAGCTTCCAAAAATGTTGTGACTTGGGGAGACAATTAAGTGCGGGACCTCGTTCCCGGAGCAGATTAACTGCCATATAACATACAGTCATTTTATAGTCTCATTATTCCATTGTTTTCGAATGGAGAGCGCTGTCTGATGTTATACATTACAATAGACTCTGATGCGCGGTCCACATATCCTGTGAGAGCAGCGTGTCTGCACCGCGTTTCCTCTTGCTTGTTTTTTCGGCGACCATATTAACAGATCCGAACTGCCACACAGCACACATGACATCTGCGTGAGATGCATCTCTGGAGTGACTCAGCACCTAGAGAGTCAGAGTCTTGCCTATATTTTCCACAAGCAGCATGCAGTTTTCTGCTAAAAATAGACAGAGAGACAATCTGTTGACATATATCATATTGACATCCTAGCAGCAACATTCACAATAGTTTTATTGCAGACACGGGGCTGTACAGTGCGACATGTGTGTCACGTGTGCTGTGAAATAATGTCTGTACGATGAATGAATTAAAATAAAACATTGTCTGAAAACAGTTGTTAATAAGATCTGGATTTTGTGTGCCCTGTATGCAGCATTCATAGTTACCGCTACATACCTGTTTGTGTGATGAACTGCACTGCTTGTGGTTGTTTTTAGAGATTTTAGAGATGTCGAATAGTGCTACAAGTTTTTTGGCCTGTGCTATAAAACTATCAACCTCCTCAGCACCAGTGACATGTACAAAAAAAGTTAACATGCAGCCCTGATTCATTATCACTAAATGTGAACTACAACAACATTACAAAAATATTAGGGCTGTCAGAAAATTTTCTTAATTTCGATTAATCCCTAAATTTCAATAGTTTATTGAGATTAATCATATTTTTTACATTGGTAGTTTAATATTGCATATTTTGCATTTCAGGAAATTTTCAAGTTCATATTAACAGTAGAGAGTAATTCTCAGCAGTGTCTTGATTGGGAATCAAATGAACACAAAGAATAAATTTCCTCTATGATGCCAAAAGTGACTCTCTGCACGAGCAATGTCCACCAAGTTAGTTTTTGACAGAAGCCACGTCAGTTTGCATACAGTAGATCCAGTCATACGGGTAGTCAGACAAGGAAACGACAGATAATCCGAACAGTTTTGAAAATTAACACCCTGTGCAGATCGTATTTGGGACAGGAGCGGGTCAGAGGATATTTTACCACCAAGACGAGCAAAAATACAACGGTGCAGCCAGTACAAGAGCTGTAGTGAAGCATTTCTGAAAGATCACAATGGGACACAAACTTGTGCTGAACCTGGTCATCTGGTTTACCTTTGGCTTTTCCAGGGAATCACATCACACAAACACACAAATAATGATCCGCAGCCTTATTGCAAACCTTGAGTGTCTAGCCTTGTCAAACCTAAGTTCATTATTTATTCCACACAAACAGCACTAACCCCTTAAGTAGTATTTTTTCATTAGGCGGTGAGTGTTTTGTTTTCAAGATAAGATAAAGAATCTCTGTGGATTTGAGTTTATGTGAGTAACAAGGATGAAGGCGCGGGTCCTTAATGAGAGGACTGGGCTTTTACTACATCAATCCAAGCTGAATCCTTGATGCCCCTGCAGGTGACTGAAGTAACTTTCGAAGACATTGATTGCCATTCATTTTGTGGAGGAAATTATATCCTTGCAGGTAGCTCTGCTGTCTATACTGATTTGCCCCCCAGTGCAGCACCGACAGCTCATTACCTCAGTCTTCCTGCTTCACACTGATAATTCACCCAGAAAGTCATGCGTGTCACACCACTCTTGTTTTTTTTCATTTGTGTTTTTCCTTTGATTATTGCCTTTCATTTGTGTAGTTGAATGTGGTCTTTCCCCAAGAATCAATTTAGTTTTAAATGTTTGTTGAAATGATACTGATTAGAACTTATCTCCAGACACAAAGATGTTGATTGTTTTTCTCTAAAGAGGCAGGTAACTTCCAAGTCATTCCTGCCTTTATAACACACAAGAAATAACTGCTACAAAGAGGCAGGATCAGGTAAATGTTACCTTTTCAACTGAAAAGCTTCCAGCTTCAAACATGTTTCAAACATGTTGTGGTCAAACACATAAAAATAAGAAAACTTATGTATGCACTTTATGAATATTTAGATTTAAACACGCACACTTATTTACATTGTTTCCATCTTTATTTAAGTTTCATGACATGATTTTAACGCCCACCTGCAGCCCATCAGAAATTAGAATTTAGTTACTTGTGATTTACTGTAAATCAAGCCTCAAATTCATTGATTTGCCCTCAAACACAACAATAAGATGGTTACATAAACTTTTTGTGCTGTATGTTGTCTTCCAGAGTACAAATGCGTTAGGGTTGATTTGTCCCTGCCTTAATTGCCGCCTAAAAGTACTGTACCCCACAGTGTGTCTTATTAGAGTATCTACTCAAGAAACAAAAAGCAGCAACAGGAACATCGTGCAGTAGCAGATTGTGTGTAGGTGTGTAGGCAGGCCTTTGTTGTGCTTGTCTTTTTTACATAAAAAAACTCTGTTCCCTTTAGCAACACCCATTGGTTTATTCCTGGGAAATCCTTTTCCTTGTCAATACTGCTTGTGCGTCATCAGGAGCAATTTTTACAGCTTTCAGCACACCTCATGAAGGCAAGCTTAAAACACTAAGAGAATGTGGAATGGGAACCAGAGGTGCTTCCCCTGCCTTCTTAAAGACAGCTTATAGTCAGACAAATCTCATCCATCATGGTTTTAACAGCAGCTTTTAAACTTGTTCTAATCGCTGCCATCAGTTAACATTCCAGCATATCAGTACTTGGAATGAGAATCTTTCACAGTTGCATGCATTGTCTCTTTTCGAAGATCAATCTTGTGAAAGCTAATCATGTCAGTGAAGGTTTTGCCTCATTAAACAAAGATCAATGTGGATGTCAGAAAAACAACAGCAGCAGTGTCTTCTCTCACTTTGTCGTCAATTGGCTTTGGGATTAGGACCTGGACAGGAATTCCACCACGGCGCCTCAAGGTATCTACATGTATTAGAGTTGTGATGTTGAAGGTAAAGTGGATGCATTTGCATAACTAGAGGAAGAAAAGGCAGGGAAGCAGAACACAGTAATGAGGCAGGGAAATGGGAGTAAGCGTGCAGTGCGGCGACAGCAGCCATGTTTAGACCTCACTACAGTGAATCTCTCTCACGGGAGGCTTACTAATGACTTATGACTAACGATTTTTCTGGAGATGAGTCAAAACAGTTGCCACTAACTCCTCCTCCCACACCCCCACTCTGAATCTGGCCTCCTCCAACAAGCACCTCCACAGCCTGTTGTGGTTGCTCCACCGTTGAGAGAGGAATTGACACGAGGCTACTAAACAGTGGCCTAGTTTGCTTTACATTCTTGCACATTACGTCAGAGGTGGGAAGGTGGATTCTTGACATGGCAGTGTGCAAATATTTGTTACAGTGATACAGACCCTGTGCTTCATTGAAATCATTCAGTGTACACACTTCTCATGTTGTTAGGTATCTCTTTTGTTTCAAAATGCCAGTACACACCACACTGTAGATACTGTTCTTACATGGGGTGCGTCTCAAGTCCCTTATTTGTCGTTTCCTCGCTCCTGGATCCTCGCTTGAACCGGAAGTTGTTTTGGTGATGCCATCTGAAGCACCGTCCCAAGTCTCTTATTTGTGCACCGAGGAGCGAGGAACGAGGAGTGATCATCGAGGAGCGATGAGCGAGGATACACGAGTCCATCCTCGCTCCTCGATGATGGCGGAAGTCTCTCAGCTCGGCGATCGGGTGTAAAAACTCCGCCTCCACAGCTGGAGCATGTGGCCCATATTCACTTCTCTGCAATGAATTAATTCAGATGTGCTAACGTGAAGAAGTCCAGAGAGCAATGATATTTAATGAACAGATAATATAAGTGTGATAGTACATTTTTTTAAAAAGTCGTTTCGGGAATTAGTGAAGGTTGGAAAAAACAGAAGAGGGGCTCTTAACAGAATTTTCAGTTTGTGGGAATATATGAATGGGCAGTTATTTCAAAGTCATTTGGCTTGAATAAGAAAAAAACAGCAGACAGCACCCGTGGGGAAACACTCCGGCCACTTTTTACATTTTTTTTTTTTCCTTTAACACTCCAGCTACTTCCTGCAACAAATCCAGCTGCTCCATGTCATCATAAAGGGACGTCGCTTCATGTGACGCCACCAAGGAAAGGACGTCTCATTTCTCTTAAAACGTCTTTCCTCATTTCCTCTCTCCTCACTTTGGTTTCCTTGCCTCTCTCCATGTATCCACTGTGGGCGGGACTAAGATGCAAGGAAAGGACGCAAGTGAGGGAAACATGGATGCAATTTAAGAGACTTGAGACGCATCCATGGTCAGAAAATAAGATGATGGGTACTTTGTCTGCTCATCTTTCTGTTTACATTCCTGGACTTTGCCCACATGGCAACTCCGACCAATCAGAATGCAGTCCAGGATCTATGTTACTGCTCCTGCCCCCGACACATCTTACCTATGAGAGAATTTTTTTTTTTCTTTCGGCATAACTTTATTCCGGCATTGAGTGAAGTGGAGCTGAATTTTGGCTCACCTCAGCACATAATCAACTGACTTGGACCAGAGCAAATAAATAGATGTGAATGTGAACCAGACCAGCTGGAAAAAAACAAACAAAAAACATAATTTTCACACCTGGTGCACAGTTAAGAAGTAGACTAGAAGCAGACTATCGGGTGTGAAAGTCACTCCCACTTCTTGTCATCATACCTCTTCGCCACTTATTAACGCAAGCCCCATTTCATCGGATGTACTAAGACTGAGGCACCATGTGAAAATGGGGCGTGTACACACACGTTTTGTACTACACACCTTTGTAAGCAAAAGAGCAATTTATCACAAGTTGTTAGATTTTCTGCCACTGAATCTGGATCTGAATGGAGCGCCCTCTCTCTGAAATGACCTGGGACTGGCCAGATTGGACAGGTTTTCTAAAACTTTAAAATAAAGCCGAGAAGAGTCGCAAAAGAAAAGTTTTCTCTCAAAATTACTTGGATTTTGTCAGGGGGGAAAAAAAGTGTCATTTTATTTAAAAAAAAAAAAAAAGATTCTTATTCA
The DNA here is from genome assembly GCA_029874485.1 of Naso brachycentron. NCBI lineage: Eukaryota > Metazoa > Chordata > Actinopteri > Acanthuriformes > Acanthuridae > Naso > Naso brachycentron. The sequence continues at coordinate 20,892,333 of JAQFJA010000008.1, read as the reverse complement.
CTTTTGATGCTTTTATTTTTTCAACCCCAGCTTTAAAACATCAAACATCAGCAAATCATATCTTTAGTTTCATACAATGTGTAATATTTTCTTAATTTTAATTAGCCTCCAGACAATTATGTGATACCTGTGCACGCTTGTCAAGTCAGTTGCAATGTGGTAATATTTATACTATCAAATGAGCCTCTGCGCACCCCAGGAATATGAGCAGTCTGTTCCGACATCTTTGGACAAGATAGCACCTAATTAATTACAATGATACATTCAAAAAATTGCCATTCAGGAAAAAGTAATTCAAATTTAATTAGGTGTGATGTGCACAGAGTTGTTACTACAGATATGACTTGGAATCACATTATGTCAAAGTGTTTGATGTTCAGAAGTGCTTCAGAGAATAAGAGGAAGGAAGAGAATCAAAGTGCTTAAAATCCCTGTGGAGAGATGTACGTCCCGGTGGAGAAGGAGAAGATTAAATTAACATAATGAGGCATAGGTTATGTCAGGGTATGTCCGCATTAGCCTCACATGAGAGGAGTATGTGTAGCTTTCATAAACTGGATACATGTTTAAGCAATAGTTGTTTTTTTTTTGTTTTTGTTTTTTTGATGAATACTTGAGTCACAGGTTTGCTTTCTTGCTTTTTGTAAGTTGAGAAATTTGATAGTTCATATTTTTCTGTTGAATTCAAAGACACCATAGCTGAACAAAAGTAATACACACAAAATTGAGGGGTAGCAACAAAGTATTTGTGGTGAAAGAGGCCATGTTATGCTCATTTTTGGGCTAATATTTTATTCTTGGTTACTACTAGAGCAGGTTTTTGTGCTTTGACGCTCAAAGAAACTCATCTGTTTTCTCATACAGCCGACTGCAGCAGCCCTGTTTTTTCCAGGATTTGGGCCTCTGTCTGAGACGCTCTGTTTTAGCTCCTGCCCCGCCTCTTAAGGCATACTCTGTTCTGATTGGCCAGTTCAAACACACACCTTGCAGATGAACCTATAGTGAAGCCCAGCATACTGTGACACACTAGTGGTCTGAGATTTAAAAAAAAACTGATGAATGGAGCATTCAGAGCCATTAGAAACAGCCCACAGGGATTACTGCTACACATCCTTCATGATTTCATAGTTCGGTATCATTTAACCCGGCAATCCGACTTTGTAACCCCATTTATAGGTTGAAAGAGACAAAAAAACATAACATGAGGGGCTGTATGTGTGGCTATTGGCAGGCAGTGTGCAGTGAATGCCCCTCCCCCTTTCACTCCATAAAACTACAAATTATTTACACTTTGGATTTGGTACATTTTAAACAACCAAGATATGTTACCTTTGGACAGCACCAAGCTAGCCATTTCCCCATGTTATCAGTCTTTATGAGAGGCTAAGTCTCTACTGGCTGTAGCCTTATAGTTAGCAGAGATATCATAATAATAAGCAGCAATATTATCAACAACTGACATGTTGTTAAAATGTTACAAATACTCTATAAACTATCTGTAGGCAGAATGTCCAAATAAAGTGTAACCAGTGTATTTCTCATAATGTTGAGCTACTCCTGTTCTCTTGAATTGGCAAATTTTATTTAATTTCTATTAATGAACAATGACGACTTTCCCCCAAACTCCACACCAACACAACAATTACTGAAATGCTTTCTCAGCAGAAACTCTTCGGACTCACTCTATTGACATTACATGAGTGAATAAGTTTATGGACTAGGACAGTAGCCAGAGTCGATAAAAGCACAAAATTGTAATTAAATTTTTGTTGGTGGCCCTGCAGAGAGTTGGAAAAGATTTGCACACTCTGGATCTGTATGTATTTCTCTTTTATTCAGAAGGCGTTTTGGCCCTTCTGTGTTTAGTTAGTTCAAACCCAGACCGAAAGGGAAAACACAAGAGTGGAAGGCTGGTTGAAGAAACAAAAAGCGAACTTTAATAATGAAAGGCTGATATCAATTGACAGAAACCTGGGAGATCAGACTGAGGCAAATCCAAAACACCAGATAAATACAAAAACTAAACTGAGCCCTAACCAGGTTGACTCCAGGAACACATGCGGGAGCAAACGGAGGGAAAAAAAACAATTGAAGACCGTCAATCAAATTATAACTAATAACTCAGAAAATTGGACTGAATCTACTGACAATCAAACCACTCCACACAAAGTGACAGAACAGCTGCCTCATACCACAAAGAGATTTAAATTTACATAGAATTTTTTTTTAATTGTCTCAAAAATGTTTCAGAAATTGATTTTGAACAGACATTCACTACATATACAAAGTCCTAAACAAACACCATAAACAGTTTCAATTAAATATACAATTACAAAAAACCCTCCCAGTTGTAATCTATATTCAGTCCATGAGGAGACCAGGTTCTCACAGGGTGAATGTAATGTTCCTTGCCAAAAAGTTAAATATTCAAGTTGTGGCCCAACACACAATCAGCTGGATTTTAGAGCAGTCCAGAGTATTAAGTTTTAATCTGGATAATGAGACTTAATTTTTTGGAAATCACCTTAATTAGAAGTTTTTTGTTACATAAAGTAGATCAAGTAAGTTAATCAGAGACTGGGCACATGCTTTTCTTTTGCGCAGGATAATAACTAACAAGTGTCTTGCCATGTGGTGACTGACTGTGAGAATAGCTGTTCTGTTTGTGTTTGAATCAGGATACTGGATTATCAGATCAGATTTATTGCACCAGCTGGTTTTTTTCCTGCTGTAACATCCATGCTATCGACTTCTGCTGGGGGAAGATAGTGCTAATTATTTTCCATCCATATGTGATTAACAGAGATTTGCCTTTAAATGCTCAGTGCACAGGCCTGTTGAACGCTTACCACCTTTCTAAGTCAGTGCAGACACGGACCATTAGCTTTAGACTCGCTCCATGAGCTCATGGCCGACTGCGCTTTAAGCTTCCATTGGAATATGGAAGTATTTCATCCACAGCAACTTTGCATTTTATTAATATTTTTTAAAAGAAAATAATACTCTACAGACACATTTTAAAATACTTGTGATATCATTTACATTTTTTTTTAAACATGATTCCCTACATGTGAAGGGCCCTGTTCACCACACTTGCGCTAGCTAGGTTGAAACAGCAGTGTGAATCAAAATGGCTATTTTTAGCACCAAAGGAAAAAACATTAGAGAGATTTAGACATATGTGTTTGAGCTGCAGTCAGACTTGATCAGATGACAATTCTGTTGTCATTATTGGCAGCTAGTACACATATCAAAATGGTAAGTCTAGTAAACATCTTATTTGTTTGTATTTTTTTGTCAGCTTGTAACCGGCAGTGGCTGACACAGCGTTTGTGGTTGTGCTGATACAAACTCTCACTCGTCATACGTATACGTGCTGGAGGTTTCAGGTTTCAGGTTTCTTTGCCCGCAGATTTGCTTTGGAATGTGAAAAACTTCTCTGGTAACAAAATTTGCGGAGATGCAAGTCAGTTTAGTCGGGTTTGACATTTTAAGGTACATAAACAAAAGATGCCAAAAAACACCTTTTTGAGGTGGAGGGGGTCTTGAATGTTTTTAGATGAAATTTGGGAACGTATTGTACGGAAGGTCAGAGAAGCCAGGACAAAATATTATATCTCTTTTCATGTCAATGTCATTTCATCTTAATTTTGTACTTCCTCAGGTGTAATGTGTAAGAAGTAACTACATATGCATACAGGATACATTTAGAAAATATGGTTATTTATACTTTAGATTTAGATTATTTTATTACATGTTCTGTGTATGTGTAACATTAAGGTGTTTTAACTTTCATTTCTGTGCAACCTTTTTGCAAAATGACAATAAATGATTAAGTATCTAAATGTTCAAAACCAAATGAAACTAATTTCCTTTCATTTATTATTATAATTAATTAGTTTTGGCAATATTACTTTATTTTAGTTTCAGATTTTTCCTAAAGGTTTTATTTTTATTTTATGTGTTCTTTCGTATAGCCAAGTTTAATCAGTGCTTGTTCTTTACTTTTTTTGTTTAGAGTGTCAGTTTTAGTAAATGATTACAAGCTTGCTTTGTGTTCCTTACTTGTTTTGTTTTTTTTGTTCTTTTTTTAATAGATCAAGTGAATATTTTTAGTCAGTGACTTAAAGCCTTTGTACAGACAGAAGGCTACAATCATTTTAAGCACTTCAAATTCCCTGTAGTTGTCAATTTTTACACATGAATAGATCGATCTAAGTTTAGAGGAAATGATCTACAATGCCACTGAACCATTAACCTCCTGTGCAATCATAGAATAGGATCTTCTCAAGCACAATGATAACTCCTAACATAATTTTGTTATTGATCTTGTCTGGATGTTATCTAAATGAGAATTGTGGTTAAATCTTAATGTTGTTTCTTTGTGTTAAGATGGAAATTGATTTTATCTGTTGCAGCTCAGGAAGCAGCAGAGTATTAAAGGACTTTAGCTTTCCATACATTCAATACTAGCAGTAGTTGTTACTGTAAAAGCGTCACATCACAATGCCAGTTAGCCTCCTGTTATACCAATTATGGGTTCATGAGTAAACATTTAGTTCATCAGCACAACGGCAACAGTGTGAATGTGTCCTGCAGAGAAATGCTATAACATTTGTCTGTAATGTTACATGATAGATTGTTGGGATTGGTTTTGTTTAGTGTTACTGATGTTTAAATCAATGCACGACTTTTTTTTTAAAAAAGCTGTGATTTTGATTGAGAGACTTAGGCCAAAAAGCACATTTTCACATCTAAAAGACTGAGGATACAAAGAACAACAACAGTCAAATATATGAAACTGCAAAGGGGAAAAAAAAAAAATTGATTAAACATAGGACACTTTTTCAAAAAGGTAATGCACTTAGTGGGAGTTTTTAAATTTACTTTTCAGAGTAAATAAATATATATACCTCACATGACTGATCAGCTGTTTCTGGTGCCAGAAATTTCTAAAGACCTTTCCCATTTTTTTCTGTTCGTAGATGCCATTCTTTGATTTTATTTGGCAGTTTGCAAACAAGTGGTCTTGCTTCTGGTATGACCTCTACTTTTCCCCCTGTGTTTCTCACACTTCCATATGTAAGGCAGTTTGTGATGCCAATTTATGACGAATCTGAGCTTTTTATAACCTAGTGTATTTGTTCCAAATCTGTTGATTGAAATGCACCTAATTTGCATTTTCTTGTTTTTTTTTAATTTTTTTCTTGATTGCAATATTTCATGAAGTCGCTTGACAATTAGCATGAAACAAACCTAATGACACATTTACATCAGAGGTTAAAATACAGGCATATAACAGGCACTCTTAGCTCTGAACAGGGTATGTAAAATGTAGGTATTACTGAAAAAAAAAAACAAGACAGATTGAATAAATATATTACTGCACAGCAGGAAGCCCCAAGCCAAGACTGCTATCTCAGTGTGGGGCCATTAAAGTGTGATGGCACCCAGCCACAACACTAGTGCTCACCCACATTATTGATTTGTTCTATTCAGGGAAGTTGCTGTCTAGCAAATATACTACACCTACAGTTATTTTCCTGATCAGCCAGTGGGAAACAGAACGCTTGAGGTAAGCTCACTAGGTATGAAGGTGCAACTTTGTGCCTGCAACATGCTGCTTTATATCGTCCTCTTCTTCTTTCTGACCTTTTCCTGTCTGTCTCCACTCTTACGTTTAAGTAAATAGATAAAAACTGGTC
>JAQFJA010000008.1:20854181-20867945 GCA_029874485.1 Naso brachycentron | reverse complement strand
CCAAAACTGTGTTGATTGTTTTGTTACTTCTTTGTTACTACCAACCAACCAGTGGACCAACCAACTGACCAACAGAGTGAACTGTGGAGCTGCTGGTTGCAGCCAATGACTCTAAACCACTAATATGATAGAGACTTCTTTATTATGTGTGATAACTCAAATTGCAAAAAACTTTTTTTGGAATATTAAAAAGATTCTTTAACCCATGATGACTGAATTTTTCTCAATCTTTCCCAGACCCTGGAAAAGTTTGGATTTTTTGTTTTTGTTTCTTCTTCTTCTTTTTCTTCCTATTATTATTATTGTTATTATTATTATTATTATTTTTTTTTTTTAAAAATTTTAAAATTTTATTATTATTATTACATACTTACTTACTATTATTATCATTACTGTCTGTCGTCAGCTCAGCAGGGCCAGTGAAAGTGAAGACCATTAAAAGTCCATTTTCCAGTTCCTATGATATTCTTAAAGCTAAATTGCCTTGTCTTCTGAATTCAGTTAACTTAATTCAACTCTGAGCAATACTCATGGGTTAGCAGATTGTGATGTATGCGACCAGTGATGTTTAGGCGGTAGACTTATATTTTGAGTATTCTACATGTAAAGGTTTTGAGTACTCCCTCCAAAATAGTAAATGAATTTTTAACAGCTTTAATTTGTGAATAAAATCCTCATGTAAAAAGTTCATAAGCAGAATTACAGCCTGACTGAGAGCATTTTTCTTTCAAATTAGCTCCGTTGCTGCAATCAGTCAAGATTCGGTGCTTTCCTGTGAACCAGCCTGTCTTTCCACCAGTTTTCAGCAAAACCATTCAAGGACAAAATGCTTGATGAACTGTAGAGTTTGACTCGCCAACTCAGATCCCTTTTCCAAGTTTCCATTCCCTTTCCCAGGACAAAGAAGGTTTTTGTTCCATTGAGGAACCAACTTTGCGAGTTCCAAACCAATTAATTTTTTGTCGAAATGTGATTCAAACTTAGGTACGCAAACTGGAAAGAAACAGGTTCCATATTGATTGAAGAGGCCTCGATGTGCGTCAGAGTTCATGGTTCTCTTAATGCATCACTGTCCAGAACAGTAAGCTGACCTCCAGAACTGAGGACATCCACGTGAGACCGAGCATCTCGTCTTGAGTTTTAATGAGGTTTCTTATCAGTAAATCTACAGCACAGCATTAGCCACCAACCTTTATTACCTTGCAGCAAACCTGTAATTCTGATTGAAATCTGCCTAATAATCATCCATCAGTCTGTGCTGATATTAGGTAGTTACAACAATGAGGAAAATGAGCTGTTTGAGAGCAAACAAGTGCCTTTCATTTAGTGGCAGAGAAATCCCCTGGAGGGAGCTCTGCTGGAGACAGTAGCTGTCTCACTCTGCATGAAAACATTCATGCAAATGAATCTCCGAGAAGCCAGAGTTCAATTAAAATGCCTTTCTTCTCTCTTTCACTATTGAGTGGTAAGTCGTGTCCATTCATATATATCTGCAACCTTGATATGCAAATGAGGTCGGGGCTGGCGTGGGGGGGGGGGGTTCGGGTGTGTACTGAAGAAAGACGAACGATTTGACACCTGCTCTGCTCCTCCACTCTCACGCCTGCAGCACTGCAGGGAGGAAACCTGGCAGAGAAACGCACAGAATCCTCATCCGCTGAATGTTTACTGATCCACTCTCATCCTGTGATTTAATTAATTCTCTATCTGCCCCGGCACACAAGCTGCTCAATGTGAAAGAAACGCAACCTGAAGTCTAGAATGTGACCGCAGCTTATGGAAGAAAGTGCAACCGGTTTAAGTCCCCATGAAATGAGAAATGACTCCTTTACCTTGTTCACTAAGGTTCCATGTCACAATATGCACTTTCATCACCATGAATCCAAGAAAAGGATCAATTCTGTTTTTAACCTAATGTTCACCCCAAACAACTGAACTGAAGCTTTGTTTGTGTTTTAGTAATTTTTTTTATTTCAGGCCAAGAAAAAATGTATGTTTGACAAAAGCATTAATTCAGAAAGTCCTCTCAGTGCTCTCTTCTAGTGCTTTCAGCTGCATTTCATGGACTTCATCACTGTGTGGAGTTTGCTCTGTTCTGTGGATGAGTTCTGAGAGATAAAACTAAATACTCCAGACAAAGATTTCTGAATGCTGTTTGGTAGTTATTTTGTCAAACTATTATTTTCTAGTACAATAATGAACTTTAGTTTGAGAAATTGATAGAATATTGTCAAAAAACTTTTTTGGTAACGATTTACTTAAAACATGCATCTATAATGCTTTATGAGCATACTTATAATATGTTATAATGCACCTGTAGTGCTGTATAATCATAGTTATAAGCAGGGTTAGGGCTAAACTCAACCATAACCATAACCACCCATAACTAATTATAAGTGTGTTCATAATATGTTGTAATGTGTTATATATGTTCATAATGTGTTGTAATCGTCATGGAGACAGTCCTTATAGAAAGTGTTACCAACTTTTATTTATTTATTTGAAATTGATTTGAAAAATACAGTAAATGGCAGTGAAGGAGTATTGATTATTGATCTGCATCCATCTCCTCCTAACTAATATCCAACTGAGTTACACTTAAGTAACATCTACCTCATCTGCACTGTTAATCTCTTTCATCAGTAGATACATGTAATCACCAACGTGTTATGCTTTTGAGGTGCCATTTCATGAGGATTTTAACTAAACAGTTTGTGTATTTAAATGTTAGTTGCGCATTAATATGTAAGAGCAGCTGCAGCTGCAGAATCATTTAACTGGTTTATTTAAAACCCAAAGGACCAAATAACCAGATGCTGAGGTCATGAGTCCAAAATTTGATATTATTTTACTTTTTTCTGAATAAGTACAGTCAGTTAATTTAATACAGCACAGCAAAGGCTAACAAAAACTAACCAACTTGCAAATGTTTTCATTGGCCTGTCCTCTCGCCCCGAACACACGCTCATGCACAAACACACAATCTCACACAAACATACAAAACCACAAATGTTAAGATAAGATTATATAACGATTACGTTAATGTTAAAGCAGTTTTTATTAATGTTTCTCTCAAATGTTTGCTTTGAAGGCCAGTCGACAGAGTCAGTGTAATCCGTAATAATAACTGAGAGTAAGAAACTGCAATCCTTCATGGGCCCCTAAAAGGTTCTGGGCCCCGATGCATTCCACCAATTGCACATTCTGCACAATTTAATTTTCTTTTAATTTTCTTTCATTTCATTGATGTTTGTAGGCCTTTTCAATTCTCTCTTTACATTATTAGAACCATAATTCTAAAGCAGAAATGCTAAATCCCACTTTTCATTTTTGTTTTATTCTTATTTTATCTTTTTTAAAGACTAATCATTTATGTGCATTTGTAGAATGTATAACCTCATCCTCAAGTCATTAAAACATCCCATTTCCCAGAAATAAAATGAGGACATGACCTCCGTTTCCACAATTGTAGCTTTAAATCTGACTACTTTTGCTGTCCGCCTTAATGTTATACTTTCTTTTACATAAAGACAAATCAGGAAGTCTGTAAAATGACAGTCAGGGGACATTAAGAAGCTTGTTAAAATAATGTAACAACATACAGCTCAGTTCATTTAAATCCATTAAAGAATCATACAATGAATAAACTCTCATTTAAAATTAAAACCAGTTCCTGTCATGTTTACTGGAATAATTACAGGGAAGATGACTGAATCCTGCATGCATTGATTTGGGTGATTTATACTGTTTGCTGTGAAGCAAAATGTCATAAATACCTTGTTAGTGTTGCTGGTATTGATGTGTGGATGATGTATGACACTTTGCTGCACAACACACTTGTGCTGCAGGCAGGAAAAAGACATTCAGGCAAACCTGTGAAAAACGGTTATTTTGTGTCCCAAAGTCGACTTTTTCCCATCATCACCCTGCTGCTTCAAATCTATTGAGGTAACTCTCCAACACAACCAAACATAAATATGTGTTTTTTCATTATCACTACCAGATCATGAACACAAGCCTGACATAATGGGCTCTTACATGTACTTGGCAGGCATAACTGTGACACGCTGTCAGTATAAAACATGACAGCTGAGATGTGCAGGCCTGCACAACAAAACCAAAGGAAAACCAACCAAACCAAAACAAACTAAAATAAACACAGCATCGAGCAGCTAAGTCTGGCATATCCTTATGCATGCAGAAAACGTCAATGAATGAAAAGCCAACAGAACAATCACAAGACGGGAGTGCACCTTCAGTGACCGTGTCATATGCATTATTAATGAGCCCGGTGTTTATTGTCATTCAACGGCCATTAAGTAGCATTTTGTTTTGCCATGAGTGGCTTATGGAGGAGACGCTGCCAGCTTACACTGCACTGTGCAGGCGGTGTGTCTTGGAGTTAAATATGGAGATGATTTCACTGTAATTCAATCACTCTGCCAGCTCATGTTCCACTGACAGTGACGTCAAGTCGTTCAGACAAGTGCTGGACACTGAAGACTGGAGATGCGTTGTCTCTCCACACTGCAACATGTCATTGAAAGTTTGGCAGCGACCCTCGAGTTTGTGTTCCTGAAACTATCTTGGGGGCAACTGTCGAACACCCATGATGGACGAGCAAATGACATTTCCCCAAATTTTTTTTGTGTTTCAGCTGCTCGCTGAAAACAGATTTTTCAGCATCTGATGTTGGCTGACATGTTGGCAGGAAGGTCTGAGCTTGTCTGAGCTGGCGGTTGTCAAATCAGCAATACCTTCTCCTGCTGTTCAACTTAATTTAAGCTAGTCAGTTTAAGTTTGTCTAGTTTTGCACACATCTTTCTCCTGCAGTTGTGGTGTCTTTAAAAAATATTTGTCTTGACATGTTTATTATAACTCTCTTACTTTTGATTTTGTTGCATTTAGATTATTGCTAAACTTCCACTCTTTGAGGCCCCTGAATACAGCAAACGCATGCAAACATTTTGCACAAAGGTCAGCACTGCCCTCTTTTTTTGAGTCATATAATACTAATTACACCCCTTGGGAACAAATTATGGTAACACTTTAATTAATGCATCCATCTATAATGCATTATGAACATACTTATAATGCATTATGGTGTGCCTATAGTGCTGTATAATCATTACTATGAGCACCATATATAATACATTATGAGTGTGCTCATAATGTGTTATACATGTTCATACTTCATAATGAGCTATAAATGCATTATGGAGACAGGCTTCACTGGAAGTGTTACCCAAATCATATTTACAATAGTCAAAGAATAAAAAAAGAGAAAAATTCCCTTATTTGATCAAGTATTCCTGAACCTATCGGAACCTTAGCTACGCGCCTGTAACCCGCAGTACAAATGAGTTAACAGACAAAGATTTATCTCCAGACTGTGGCTGGTGCTTTCACTTTGGACCAGTGCAACATAAACGGAGAAAGTACCCAGCTGTCAGTCAGTTAATCCAGCTGTGTTGAAGCTCCAATTCATTCATCACTCCTTATTTGTTAATGTCTTATGTTGCTGCTGTCAGCTCTGATCAAATGTAGAGAAATTGTGCCTCCGCGCAGCCTTCAGGGGTGTTTTTTCTGTGTCCGTGCTGGCCTGTGTGATGATCAGAGTGATCGTACTGTAAGTTCGGTGTCATTACCATGGAGACTGTTGCCATTATTAAACTTTTCTCTGTGAGCTTCTCCAGAAATGCATTAGGAGTTCTGTAGGTGGGCTGAGCAGAGACTTGAGATGTGAGAAAGAGGAGCTAAATATAGAGCGGCTGCATGTCCAGACGCTGTTGATTAGTGGAGCTGTTTAGGCTCCGAAATGGCTGCATCCATGAAACACTGTGGTTGATGTCTTGGATAGTGCATGCACTCAACTTCTTACCGAGACAGTTTGCTCCTGCTTGTGTTTATGTTGATGCATGTGAGCGTGTTTTAATGGAGAAGATGGACGATTTGCTTAGTTTCATTTCAAACCTAAAATTAGTCAGACAGGAAAAGGAATCCCTAAAGTCCTCAGTGGTAAACCTTTAAAAGCTTATAGAAGTGGAAATCAATGTGTATTACAACACTAACAAAGAAAACACAGCACATTAGTAATTCTGAAAAAGGATAAAAGCTTTTGCATTTCCTTTTCTAACGACTTAGTTCACTCGGGAGGAATATTTTGTTTACTTCCACTCAAAGTTTGGATGAAAAAAGGCAATTGAGATTAAATGTGACAATAAAACAACAAATTATTCACCAATTCAAAGAGCCAAACCTTTAGTGGCGTTCCATTCCCTTCATATCGGACTGGAGGAATGGTATTTGTGTTCCAGGCGACAACATAAAAACAAGAAAACATTTACTCTGTATTTTGAAGTGCAAAGTAATGTTTAGAAATTGTAGCAGCATGGTTGGAGTTTTGACCCATGAATGCTTTAAAGCTGCCAGTCTGATGCCAGAGAAGAGGCCAGCCTGAATTTTTTTTTCTCAAGTTATCTTGTAGATAATTGAGAAAAGTAGCAGAACAATTGTGTCAGGTTGAAGGTTTGAATGGAATTGGTCACTGGCACTATATATGTTCAACGTAGGATTGTTTTAGGTGAATTATAGGTAGATGTATCAGGAGTTTACATTGATACATTACATTATATTTTAAATAATGAGGATGGAAATGTTTCTTGCACTTAACCTTGTAATAATCTGTGATGAGGTGACCAAATTGTGAACACTTCATGTTTTCAAGATGATCTTCTCCACATAAATCATCTTTTTCCAAGTTTTCCTCTCTTGCAATTAATTTATTCATATACTTGTAATAAGTTTGACTTCTGAAACTTCTAATTTTGAGACCAAAGTTCGGAATTTCATTTGTGGTTTGTAAAGAATTTCCAGTGACACTTTCTATGAAACCTGTCTTTATAATGAATTATAACACATTATGAACATATATAACACATTGTAACACATTATAAACACACTTATAGTGCATAATATGTAGTTATGGTTTTGGTTAGGGTTAGGGTTAACCTTAACCTTGCTTACAACAACAACCAAGCTTTACAGCTAAAAACTGAGTTGTGATACTAAACTGCACTCTAAAAGATCTGTTATTCATTACATGAAAAGCGAATGTGGGTTGAAAAAGGATAAAGCACATTTAAGGATACATTATTTATGATATCTGGGGCTTTTTCTGATGTTAATAACTGTACTTACAACAATTTGGCCGTCCTGGATCATTAATTATTAATGCTTAATCTATTTAAAGGACCAATCATAGGCAGGAAATGCTAAATATAGTTGATAATATAAATAATAAACCAATACTTCAAGGAGCAATATGCAAAATTCATCCTTTTTAGATTTCAGGAATGAAAAAAATTGCTATGTAGAGAACTAGTGGCATAATTTCATCTGGAGTAGAGCGTGACGTCACATGCCCTCGCTGTGTGTTGTTCTCCAGCCTCTTGTCTCAAGCTGGGATGGGGTTCATGTTAGTTCATGTGAATCTCGGCGTCTTCCCTCCCCTTGGAAACGTTGGCCCGCCCCTCCTTTATAAAATGCCGCATCGAGTGAGGAGCAGCTGAGCATATTTTCATATTTAACCCAGGCCCAGGTAACGTTACAGACAGACAGACAGACAGTGGCAAGGCTCACATCACAAACTGTTCAAAAATCACATAAACGCCCATATACTGTGTTGTGGTTTAGATTCTGACCCCACCATGCACCATGAAAAGAGAAAAAAAGTGATTTTTCGCTTTAAATAACATCACATGGTCACATTGAAACTGAGTAGCTGTGGGGGACAGCAGAGCTAACGTTACCCGTTAGCAGGGCTCTGGCCTCTTGCTGCCCAAGAAGGAGGCTACAGGTCTGGCTGGAGCTAGCACCAACGATTAGCTTGGCTAACGTCATAAACTGTTCGATAATTACATAAATGTTGTTATATTGTGTTGAGATTGAGATTCCAACTTGCCATGCTTTGGAGAAAGACAAATAGACGTTTTGGTCACTTTAAATAACATCACACTATAACCAAGTAGACAAAGGGGACAGCCGTGCTAACGTTAACTGCTAGCAGGGCTCTGGCCTCTCATGCTGCCCGAGAAGGAGGCTACAGGTCTGGCTGGAGCTAGTGCCGACGATTAGCTCGGCTAGCATAATAAACTGTCAATAAATTACATATATGTTGTTATATTGTGTTGAGATTGAGATTCCAACTCGCTATGGTTTGTAAAAAGAGACAATTAGACTTTTTTTTTGCTCAAAATAATATTAAATTATCATTGAGAAGGTTGTGGTAGACAGCAGAGCTAATGCTAACCACTAGTGAGCCTCTTTCCTCTCCTGAGCAGAGAGCTGCTGAGAACAGGGGGTGGGGCAGGTGGAGTGCCAGGAAACATGGGAGGTGTGGCTGACATGCAGGTTTGTTTTGGTGTAAAGCTGATACAGAATTGCGACCACTTGTGGTAAATCAATTTTGCATATTGCTCCTTTAATACTACAGTAAAATAGATTCTAATCATATAAGATGGATCCTTAAAATAAGGGACATCAAACAGCTCAGTCTGTAAGATGTGAGGGTTTCAAAGCTTACACCAGAGATAAAATAGTAGTCTGAGGCTGCCAAATCAGATGAATGGGGCTTTTCCTGGATGACTGCACAAAGGCTGATGTTGTCCATTTTCTCAGACAGTGCTGACTTGCAGTTTTCAATAACAGGAAACAGAAATATCACAAAAGTTATTAGAGATGATGCTTGTTCAAACTGTAGAGAACCAAGCCTGTAACTTTTAGGTTTAGCAAAAGGGAAGCTGCCTTTTAAAAATTTTTTTACTGAAAATTCCCACCATAACTCTGTCTCCTGTTGGTGTCAGAAGGTAAACTCAGCTGCCAGAATTATGTGTCAGTTACATAAAAACAGTCCTGCAGCTGCAAGGGATCCACTGCCTTGCTCAGGAGCACTTTGAGGACTCGTTATATTTAGCAGGACCATCCATAGAAAAATGACAGGAGCTTTTTTCCCTTTTCTTCGTGCAGGGCTGGATTCAGCCCCTGTGGGGTCGTGAGCCCCCTGCCGCTATTTCACTGAGTCATAATGTGTGAATGATTAGTTAGTGGTAACTTCACTAGGAACTTATTTATTTAGGAAAAAAAAAACAGTTAAGTACAACATTGACTCAACTTTTAAAAATTGAGGTAATGATTCACACTGAATATTTTCAGCTTGAGTAATCATATTTTATTAATCTGAATGAAACTGCAATTTTTCAGGAAAGAGAAACAGGATGAACCATTTACTCAGACTCTAATAGACTATTTCCTCTTTTTGTAAAGATGTGATCACACACATGCAGGATCATATTAGGTTAACTGTCCACGACGGACGATTTGGGGCACTGTGGCTCTTTGGACCTATTTTCGCATGTCATGCACCATCTTGCGTTTCCTGTCATCTCACGGCTGTTTATTGTCAGAACAGTCATCAGATCGTTTAGAAACACTTAAAGGGACAGTAGGAGAGGCCAGCCAGCTCACCATCAAACACCATCACTCTAAACACATTTAATCTTAAAAACTAACCGTGCAACGCTGATAAAGCTGTAACACGGAAACAGAGCAGAACTCAATGTTGTCACAGTGCTGCGAACGGCGTTGCTTCATGCATCACATGGGAAGCTACAATATAAACCCATATGAATTATACATTTGAAGGGACTCAATTACAAGTGTTTAATATTTTTCTAAACCTCTTAAACTAAAGATAGATAGATATATAGATATGTTGGAATGATGTCAAATAATATATGAGCAGGATTTTTCTTTAAGTATATGTTTAGCATTGTAAAGTGAAAAATTGGGGGGGGGGGCTGAGACCTAAAATCAGATTTTGGAAGATGGGCTCTCAGGCTTGATGAGCCTTGGGGCCCCTCAGGGCTCCTGGCAGTTGCCTGCGCTGCACAGGTGGTGATCGGTCTTTTTTTTCCCTTTTTGTTTTTTATTTCTAGGATTTGGATTGTGATAAAGACTTCTGTCTGTTTTTTTCTCCCTGTTGCATGAGATGCGTCTCTGTAATCCCTCAAAGTGTGTGTACGGTGAGTTGGACTGTCTCGAGCGCAGCAGTGCATCAGTCTGCAGCCTTCAGCACCTTGGACAGCGCAGCAGCCGGTGCAGCTCAGCCCGGATCGGAGCGCTGATCTCTCACTGATGCCGGTGTGAACACGGGCACGAATGTGACCATGAGTCTAAGTAAACCCCCTGTGTCCATATGATGAGAAGGAGTGGTCACTGTGGGAGGGGTCGCGCGGTTTGGAGATGCAGTCAGTTGTGCCCCAGCAGATCTTTTTCCCTGACAGAAAGCTTCCAGGAGTAAGCAGATACTCAGGCCAGAATTTGAATGATTCGTGACACTTGGAAACAGAGAAAAACACAGACACAGGAGGAGCAACGCCCACCGATTAGAGTCTGGAGTGTCTGGAGACATAAAACGTGGAGCCTTCAAAATACGAGCAGTTCGTGACACGCAGAGTTAAAGTCAGAGGCCCACGCACGACGAGGGAAAACACACGCATTCTTTCGTTTTCCCTTTTCCAAAATCAGCTTCACCTGATGAGCAGACAGTGCGGGAGAGGGGGGTTGGATGTGCGCAACGGAGCAAGAGTGCCACTGCGGGCACGGAGCGCGCGGTAGCCTCTCCTGAATTTTGTTTATTTCTGCCCAAAAGTATCTACTTACCTCACGCCCTCCATCTTCTACACACCCTAAAAAGAGATACAGAGTGGGGGAAACTCTTATTTTTATGGGACCTGTTGTCCGCGATGATTTGTTGCGTGCTTGGAATATTCTCTACCCCTGTAACAAGTGGTGAGCTGATCCGGGGACAGAACAAGTGAAAAGGGAATAAGCTTTTTAATAAAAGCCCGCTGTGCTGATCTGCGCACTGAGAGAGTAACATTTCCCAACTTGATGTTCTTCCGCGATACTCTGTGACCCTCCCGCGTTATCGACGACTCAGCACATTTCTGATGAGGATGTCCTCTGTTTGCGAGGAAGATTTAAGGATTTCACAGAAATGGGATTTTTTGTGTGGGGAATGGCTGCTAAAATAACCAGGATTCCGCTGAGGTTACAATGAACAGGTTGGTGTTGGCTGAAACTTAAAGACACGCGGAAAGATGCTGTGTTACAGGACATTTTAAATCACACCACGGACGAAGTGAGAGTGGGGAATCAAAGAAAAACGAGACAAAAAGGATCCGTCAACTATAATCTATTCGACTGAAAGAATTTATTCAGATCAGATAGTTCACTTGAGGAGAAAAGAGACCAACAAGCGATCTTGGAAGCAGCTTGTTGATGGCACTGCGCACCGGGTGGACTTGGTTTGGGCAGGTCTTGCGCAGGGTCTGTCGGCTGCAGGGCGCCTGGTCCAGGCGATCGAGCAGTCTCTTGTGTCTCTCCGCAAACCAGGAGCAGGACCAAGGGTTCTGTCACCGGGTTCACCACAAGGCGGGGGACTTCCACCGCTGCTCCGGCGACCACCGTCACCGGAGCGCACCTTTATGCGCCTCTGCCTCCAGGCGCTGTCCACACGGCTTTCCCCACGCTTGCTGCGACTTCCCGGGGAATCCGAGGGGACATGAGCCCCTCGGTCGCCGGTTCCTGTTGGCCATGAAGCGGCAAAACGTGCGGACCTTGTCCCTGATCATTTGCACGTTTACATACCTGCTCGTCGGGGCCGCCGTCTTTGACGCCCTGGAGTCCGACTTCGAGATGCGGGAAAAAGAGCAGCTGGAAGCGGAGGAGAAGCGTCTCCAGGGGAAATATAACATCAGCGAGGATGATTACCGCAAACTGGAGACCATCATCATGGAGGCAGAGCCCCACAGAGCCGGGGTGCAGTGGAAATTCGCAGGGTCATTTTACTTTGCCATCACGGTTATCACCACCATAGGTAAGTCTCAGTCTCATTTGGTGAGTCTCAGTCCGTGAAACCAGTACAACTGAGCCACCATAACCATTAAGCGCGACTCTGTGTCAGTGGATTATCACTATTGCGCAACAGGACATATTTTTTTATGTGGACAATTACATTTTCAGGGCAATAAAACGGCAGCAAGTAGGTAGTAAGTACGCGGAAGCACATGTTCATATTCAGAAACAACCTGACCTGATCACTAACATTTATACTGTGCCTTAAGTTTGAAGATAAAGTTTCACAGCAACATGTTGCAGTTCTTACTCTCCGGTTCAAAGGGTCAAACCGCAGCAGCAGATTTGAATTTGCACTTTTAAAAATCACCTAATGACAGTGAGGAATGACGTAGCGCCTCCAGGAGAGCATAAAAACATAGGTGCGTATCACGTCCTTTGGTGCAGCTGTAGTAAGCTACATTAATTCAACTTTGACGGTGCGTCACCACGATGCAGCTCAAAGCATGCAGGGACTGAGGAGTTCAGGGTTAGACATGCCGAGATTCATGGGTGAAGCTTTCAGGAGGGAGACAAGGAGCTGAGCGGGAGGAGAAAGATGGATCTGTGGACGGGAGTGATTTAGTGGAAGAGCAGCAGCCAGTGTTTGTGGTGCTGAAGGGAGAGCTCCTCTGAGTTCCGCCGCAGGCGGGACCAGAGTTCAGCTGCTGCTGCCCGTTCACTTTCTACAATTAATGCATCATCTGAATGTTCATGTCGTACGCTAAGAATCAGCCTACCTGGTTTAGGATCGCTTAGAGGGTTTTGCCACAAACTAGTGGCGCGTGATCAAAGCGCGAACACTTGCCTACTTTACTACAGGTGACTGCAAACGAACAGCGATGAGGAAACCACGAGAGCCGCCGATCGTGAAAACAGAAAACAATCATTCCGTGACGACAAATCGATGCAGTTCACGCAGAAATTTATTTGAGACGATTCCCCCTAAAAGGAAACGTGGATTACATCATTTTGACGCCACTTATGATGATGGGTATGCGTCATAAAGATGTTTTTTCAAGCTGTGCAGGAGGGGGTTCGCCGAGTTTCACTTTGTTTACACATTCAAAACACATTCCGTCTGCATTTTAATCCCCACCAAACAGAACGAATCCTCAGTGAGTTGAGTTGGACTTAATTGAATTAGTTTAAATATGTTTGGTTTTTTTTTAAAACCAAAAACACAAGTTCAAATCCCGCCTTTCAGTCAGCAGAGTTTAGAGTCTGTGGCAGGCACAACATTTGAAATGCACTTCCCTTCACACAGAGGTCACACACATGCACTTCCTCCATTATGGAAGTCAGATGCTGTTATTGGAGATGAGGACTTTTAGCTGGGGCAAACTAATGCACCAGGCCTGTCCTCCAGTTTGCCAGGCAACACTTTAAAAGGAACGACTTCACAGAGCGGTGAGGCTGGATCCACTGTTGTTTCTAGGCTACAGCCACGAGAGCCATTATAATATTCATGTTCTGTGAAGTGGTTACATTTACTGCAGCGGACCGTGTCTCCTCTGTAGGAAAAAGGCTGCTTTTATGCATTATCATACTCTCAACAGTAGTAAGAACAGTTCAGGGGACATTTCCTACAGAATGTACCAAAATAACCCTTATTTTGCTGCTTTTTTGTGAATAGGAAGGGAGTTAGGCGCAGAGTAGTTTAGATTAAAGTTGGATGAGACAGGAATTATTGCACAACATTTAATTGGTTGTAGCAGACTGCAGCTATAAGAATAGTAAGAAAACAAACTCTGGTAAAACAAGATTTTTCCTGCTCAATGCTCATTGTAAAAATACATTTTTTTT
>JAQFJA010000008.1:20835757-20847444 GCA_029874485.1 Naso brachycentron | reverse complement strand
AGAGAACCTTTTTGTATCATTATTATTCTCTGTTGTGAGTTGTCAGTTGCATTTAGAGAACGTGAGCCCTCTCAGACAGTTACAGGCAACAGGCCTGTATTGACAGATATAGGTTAAGTATCTACTCCTAGACCGTGGAGGCCAGCATTACTCTCTACAGTGTACAGCCTGAAGAAGAAGAAGAGCAAAGTCACTCTAAATTGTGACTTGGGAAGTGACTGGGAGCTTTGTATCCTTGTCACTAGCTAGCTATTCTAGCTAGCGCAAACTTTAGACTAGAGAAAATTTGTTATGGCTCTGCTCACTTTGCTAGTTCTGCTGACAGCAGCTCTCGGCCGACAGGTCTCACCAACCACATATTTGTCTTAAATCTTGGTCTGAAATTCCATTCCAAGCGGGATTAAAAAGGTCTTAAAAAATCTTAAATTTAACTTGCTGAAACCTGCAGATACCCTGGTGTAATTAAAACACTGTGCCTTAAGGTGCTGTTATAGTGCATTGTGAGAAATGTAGGGTCCAATCTTTTTAGAGCTTGACCAACACTAATGAATTAAAATTTGCATATGTTGCCGTCTGCTCAGTTGATGTTGACCTTTCTTCAAACAGACTTTTTCATCTTGAGTCACACCGTCTGTTGCAAACCTTCATCACAGCTTCCAAAGACAAACTTCCTGGTTCAAGTCTGACCAACTATACTTGCAATAATTATATGCAGTTTTCAGAGCGGTTACACACAGAAATTTCAGAGGCAGTTACTTTAAAGCTGCAGTTTGTAACTTTTACTAACAAGCTAATATTAGCTGTAGCATGAGACTCATTGGGAAGCAACTCTGCTGTGGCTGTTTGCGCTGGCTCGCGTTTTTTTTCATTTGTTGTCTCTCTCTTTTAAGTCCATTCTGAACCAAGATGAAACGGTTCCAGGGAAAGTTGCAGCAGAGTAAACCGGTCCGTCTCAGATCAAGCTTGAGCCGACTGGCGGTATCGCTTGCAGACACTCTGTTTTCAGCAGAGGCGAGTAAGAGCTTAGGCACGAACAGCTAATCAGCTTGTACCAACGTCACCTGCCACTAAAAAGTGTGGACCGCCACTTGGGACAGAGACTACAGAGAGCGTCACTGATTGGGCAAATAGAACAGGAGTGATAGGATTTTTACCAATCCTGAAGACAGAGGCATGATGGGAAAACACAAAGATCTTGCGATACTCTCAGAACACGTCACTTACTTACAGCTGTCTATTGGTATTATAACATTTTTTCCAGATAGAGCACAAAAAGTTTTTGATAGTTACATCAAAGTTACCAACTGCAACTTTAAGTTTTAATAAATATTTCCTTTATTACATGCTCATAATATGAACAGTAAAATGCGGGGTGTCATCCTCCTCAGGCTGTGCTGAAAAGGCTCGGTTGCAATGATGAATAATATGTAAATATTTATCCATAGCTGCCAGGATAAGCCGCACATCCCACCTGCAGGCAGGACCCTAAAAGCTACTGTATCTAACTCTTCTCCTTTAGGCAGAATGCACATTTGTAAATCTTGCTGTGCTCCCCCTAAATTTGGTCTGATTCCTGGCTCAGCACTTGTCAATCATCTGAAACAGTTATCTACCTCGATACAGCAAGTAGCCTGAGGCTGTGGTAAGCTAAGCATCATCCAGTGATGAAGCTGCAGCAGCTATAAACAGGTAATCTGAAATAAACACGCTGAATAGACTAAAATTTCTTTTTCTTTAAAAAAACAAACAAAAAAAAGTTAGCATATTTAGCTCCACTGGATTTTTCTGTTCTTCTCTCTTCAGAAATGCGTGGGAATTGAATAAGGTTTTTGAATAGGGTCTGAATTAACTACGTCTTATGAGAGGTACTGCAGGAGAGTGAACTTTAAAATCCAACATGGAATGTGCTGTAATGTCGTTTTTTTTTCTGAACTTTGAAATGTCTTGTCTTGTTTTCTGTGTTTCTGAGGGTGATTCTTGCAGGAGTGTGGAATGTTGTTGGAACCACTTCTCTGCAGTGTCACGCTGACTGTATCCATCACAGCAGTGTCAGTGGCTTGTGGCCAGCATTTGTTAAAGAGAGGCTCTCCAGCATAGAGAGATAAATGTGTTCAAATGCCCACAGGCCTGCGAGCGGTTCCTCTCACCCTCGAAGTTTCTTAGAGCATTCACGTGGTGATGATTTGTGTTCCACTCTAGCACGGATGAAGCGCAGTAAAGCAGCGATCACAGTGGGCTCAACCAGGCTCAAGTGGGCCGGTGTGAGTGAGGAGTGGGGGTGGTGAGCTGGTGCTTGATGGACCGTAGTGCCTCCATGTAGTTGGGGGGCCCGGATCCAGGTGGTGTCTGTCTCAAGCAGCTGGCAGAGAAGAGTCGTATTGGCTGAAAACGGAGAAAGAAAATGGAAGCGGAGTGTCGCAGGAGAGAAGAGGATGGAGGGAGAACTCTACAGGAAAATTAGATGGTTTTATTGTCCTGTTACTTATCAGTATGATGACTTAGCAGCTCTAATGTCTGGCTTTCAAAGCTATATCCTTACTGATGATATTCCTCCTGATTTGCAATAAATGTCAGACTACAATAATAACATGATATATCAATGCATCTGCTAAACTGGCTCAAACAAATGTAAATACACAGTAAACTCCTGCATGTGGCACACATTTTATCAACCTAACACCATCAAACTGAACACTGAATGCCAACAGCGATCCAGCAATTACTTCATATTGAGACCTTTATGTGCCACTTTCATACAGTCTCTTCTTCATGACTCTTATGACTGTTCATCAAAGTAAAAATAACATAATATCAGTAATTCAGAAATATTAATGCACGCATTTCCTTGAAATATTGCTATGATATCTTGTAACACACTGGGCTCAAATGCTGCGTAATATATAAGGAAAGAAGCTCAGTGGATAACTCTGTTTATTACAAACTGAGATTAGATTAATCTAATTAGTCCACAAGAGAGACATAAGGGACCCTTGTATATATTTTCTTAAAGGAAAATGAAAGTTTAATAACGTGGGCATTATTTTAATAGCAGGGTCATGATTGTTGTAGGTTCTAATAATAACACTGCATTTCCCAAATTACTTTATGCAATCTGGGAATGTTAATATTGCTTAAAGAAAACATACTGTTTTTTTTTCTTTTTCATTTCTTTGATTTAGATTTTGAGCAGCTAGACACAACTGACTGAACAGTAAAGTCTGCAAATCTTCAGCAAACTGAGCCTCTCGCCCTCTGTCTTCCTGCTATTTTCTGCATTCTTTCAAAACAATCTGTGAAGCATACTCCTCCCCCTTTCCCTCATAGCGCGCCTCCACACTCCGCTTTACTGACAACTCCTTTACTGACACAAAATAAACACAGCTAGGACACTGATAAAATGTTACTTTCAGGTTGCCCTTCTCACACTTGAACACGATAAAGCAACATGCGGTTAGCAGCAGTTAGTCATTAAACCAGCTCATGTGCTCATGTTGAGGATTTAAAAAAAAACAACACACGGAATAATCCACAAGAAACAGAAACGCTATCAACTTCTGTCCGGTGGTTGCCTCTTTAGGAAAGTTTACCAAAGTTAACTGTCCTTCATTCATCTGAAAAAACAAACAAACAAGAAAACACTTAATTGGAGCCATCTCGAACAAAGTTCTGACAGTAATCCAGGAAGCAGAGAGCAGAGTGCAGCGGTGTGTGAGCAGAGTGGGGGAGTTTGCCGGCGAAGCCCTGTGTGCACAAGCTGGCATTGCCCAGCATGCATTAATGTCACTGGAAAAATACTGTCAAAGAAATCCCTGTAAAACACAACATGCAGAGCCAAGTGAAACAGCCTGCAGGGCTCACTTCCAAATGCATATGCCTCATTATATGACGCTGTGACATAGTTTAACACGAGTGTCTGACATTGTAGGTCAGAAAAGACGGAAATAATAGCTCCCATAATAGCTCCCCTTAAAGAAGAGAGATAGGGCAAGAAACACAAGCAACAAGAGACAAACAAACCCACAGGTTAACCAAAGATATATGACAGAGAAAATGAGGCAGATGATAGCTTTTATCTGTTTAAACATCTATCAGTTTTTATATAAACAGATCATAACCAGTTCCCAGTTAAATGGGAGGATCGTCACCACTCTTGTTCCTGTGGGATGTGAAGCTGGAGACCAGGAGGTGATTATTGTGATGCAGCAACATGGAAAAACATTCTTCTGCTCGTTGCTTAACAACATCAAGGTGATTCATTGCAGAACTTTGTTTGACAAAAATACAGATGTACTGAAGTCACGTCCGGCCCATTGCCAGTATAAAGGTGTGGCCTAGACTCTGTCTCACTTGCTTCTGTATCTCAATACAATTTCTCATCCGCCATTTCTTTCCGTGGTCCTTCTGAAAAACTAGCTCATTCACTATAAATCAGTACCCACTGCATACATACTTGTGGGCTTTTTTTTACTTGTTTTTATCCAATTTATTAAAATTTACCAATGCTCTTTCCAAACCTTTTGCCATCCATCCTTTTACCTGCAATTTCCTGCTGTTAAAAAACTTTCACACTGTCTACACTGTTATTACAGACATGTATGAGCCCCTTGGCTTGTTCATGATTTTTCTTTAAACCCACAGCATCTGTTTAACCTTTAAGTTTGCGCAGTCTACTGAAAAACAAATGAATAAAATGTGTTACTTTTGAGAGTGTTTAGATAACTTTGTTAGTATGAGACCCAGGCTGCCTTTACAGTCTTTATGCTAAGCTGAGGTAATCACCTCCTGACTCTTGCTCCATACTGAACAGACGAATACATGAGTGGGATTGATCTTCTCGTCTCACTCTTGGCAAGAATAGATGAACATATTTTGCAGAATGTCAAAGTATTTCATGACTTTGTCTTGAGCAGCAACAAATGTGCTTGAATGAGACGTCTAAAAGTACTGAGAGACGAAATGCTGCATTGTTGTTTTCAGTGTTTTTGTTAGATTTGCTGCCCATAACAAAATGTAATTAACACAATGTTTTTTGTACATTGTGCTGTGACGATATGTGGTGTGTTCTGTTAGTGTTGATTCAAAACACCTTTGAACTTTTGGTGTCCCACCTGGATGTAACAGATATATCCCAGCAATCTGGGAATCAAGCGGGCACTGCAACACAAGTTCTGACATTTACCTCACGTCATCCTTTGGCTGCTAGTCGCCTTTTGATCCCCTCTGGCTGCCCTGGGCTGTGAGTCAGCATGACACAGTGCCCAGCCGCTGCACTGCTGCTTGTTCCTCTGTGGAGCTCAGGCGCAACTCAGATTTGCATTTCGTCTTATTGTTTTGCTCATAGACTGTGTTCCTGGAGTCACATGCTCTGCCCCTTTTCCTCTTGGACATGTTATTCCCTTTAGGTGTCTGCACATAAAACTCCAGGGTATTGTATGTAATTTGTCAGAGAGTACGGTAAGAGCGCAGATGACCGTTGCTACTCTATCACTACCACCTGCTGTTAATTCTCTCCGGCTGGACGCTGACAATCATCTTCCCTGTGCAGCTCTGCGCTATAGAGCTATACTCCCACACGGTCTTATCGCAACCACTTTATCCCATCTGTAAAAAGAGTGGGTGTGTGTGGTCTCCTGTGTGAGTTATTGCCACTGAACAGCAGCATGAAATCAGCGTCGGCGGCTTGTGCACAGTGTGTGGTCCGCTAGCATTTTTGATACACGAGTAGTGTCTCTGATACTAAATGCGGTACCCCTGGAGGGCGGAAAACAAATACAGTGTGATAGCACAGTGACAGTAGAATTACATAGGTTGGAAAAAGCATATAAACCAGCAGGACGAGGGCTATAATTCTCCTAGCATCACTTTCAGTTGGCATAGCATGCAGGAGTGCATGTTGACATATTTTGCTCCGAACTGTATGATTAACAATTCATGATAAAAGGAAGTTATGTAACTTGCAGCTGAATTACTGGCATGAAATACGATATGCAACATGTGTGTTTTGAGGCTGCTCACTTGTCTGGTTGCTGCAACATAATGCACGCAGGTGTTCAGCTTGTGCAAAGTAATCATGATGTACACACAGCTTAATTAGTTCCAAGTCACTGCATTTGTATGATCTACTGCAGTTGCCATGAAAAGGGATTTGAAGTCTCCTGAACAAAAGCGAGAAAGAAAACAGAAAATCCAGTTTACATTCTGTTCTTCGGGATTTAGAGGTCATGTGACAAACGAGCTGTGGAGTGGAGCCAGAGGCAACTAGCTGACCATTAGTGAAGGCTGGCCGGCTGCTGTGGGTCAACACAGTCACAGACCTGCTACGACTAACCTTGCATGTCTCCGTCTTGCAAGAATATACAAGAGACATCAGTTTGAGATGACCCTCCGACGACAGCGGAACATCTCCCTGTTACAGGCGGAGAGGCAGCAGGGCACACCAGGCCAAGTGGTGTCAGTTACTCTGGGGAGGTGATTTTTGTGAGAACAGTGTGAGTGCCTGTTGCTTAGCAGCACTCAATGGCCGTATTTTCTAACGCCGGGCAATGAGCTTCATTAGGTGAAGCCTAACAGGGGATATAGAGTGACACCTGGGACAGCTCAGAGTCCTGCCAGGAGCAGGCTGCAGGACGTGAAGACGAAGCGACTACATGTCTAAAGACATCGTAATGATTGTGGAGGATTGTCATGACCACACTGGGCTACAGCTGCTGCACCCTGCAACCCGTGTAATGTTCTCGACAGAGATTTAATTGGCATTTTATAGAAAGTGCATGGAGATTATGCTTTGAAATTAATGACATTTATCAACAGCGAGCAGAGCTGATGCTGCTGCTGTGCTCCAGGTCCTCTTGTTCACCTGGCAGAACATAATGCTGGAATTAATCTTGCCTGAGGCTAAATTTTAGTTGGATTCGTATCTCTATCAACAGTTTAAAAGTAATACTGGTAATTTTATTTTTTAAATTTAATTTTTATGCATTAATTCATTTATTCATGCCTTTTGCACCATGGAAAAGAGGGATTCTTCCTGTTCTGCACCTGCTTTCAGTAGAAAGTTCTTTAAGCCCCCTGTAAGCTTCAATACCTGCACAGTGCTACACAAACTAGATGAATTTAGCAACTGTGTAACATAAAGGAGTAGGAGAGTCATAACAATAAATAAATAAATCAATAAATAAAAATAAAAAATAAACCCAAATGGGCAATTTAGCAAAACACATTTCTGAACAACTGTTTGACACACCTATGAATCTTTTGACGTCCACCTAAAAAGGAAAAATGTCTTCATCCTTTTAGATCACGTTTTTTAACATCACAATGCAATCACATTTGCTTCCACATTTGCCACCTGACTTAAGTCATCTTGCCCAGAGCAATTTCAAACAATAGTTGGCCTTTATGTACCACCTGTCGTAAATTGTTCATGGAATTCCAATTTCCAGTCCTCCGATGCGACGCAAAGTCGTGTTCTCTTGCAGCAGCGATTGCTTTCAAAATAAAAGCTCTGTCAGGAAAGACTGCCTATAGAAAAAATATATAAAAATATATAAAATTTCAAAGGAAATTCAAACAATGTTGCCGGCAGCTTGACACAGCCCTCTCCTGAGTCCCTAATTTATTAATTTTTTTCACGTTTTGGGTTTGACCGTGTGAGAAATAGGAAGTGGTTCGTGACTGTGAAAAGAGGCAAATGTGTGTGTGAGTCACAACCAACGTGTAAAAGTTGGCAACTGATACAGGCTTAGGTTATGTGAAGCTAGTATTAGCCTTTATCACAGCAGTCGTCCGTATTTGTTATGATGCGTCCCACTTTTCAATGGTCCAATCAAATTACTCCCGACATTTTATCCCACTTGTATATCCTGTTTGTAACAGATAAGCCACGATACAGATGCTAGATATTCTTGAAATGCCGTTTCAGGTGGACTTTGGTGAGCTGATGTTGCTCTGATTGCTTGAAAGAGGATATATGTTTCCATGGACAAACTGAGGCAGCGAGGCACCTGTTTGTGCATTAAAAAAACAGCTTAAGGCTATAAGCTAAATAATATATAACCAAACATACTGGTTCTTGGCACAGGTTAGCTAGGTGAGTGACAGGTCAAACAGGTTACAGGTTAAACATCCTGATCATAACCCTGTGTACTAAGCAGAGGTGTGTCAGTGACAGACAAATAACCTCAAATCCAGTTTCAAGCTGTTAAATCAGGTACAAACTGTGTGCTGTCGTGTTATGTTGAAGCTCAGTCATCAATGATGAAGCAGAAATCCATACAGGGCTCTGGACCATAATTGTCAGCCAAGAACAAGTAAGCCTTCCCTGCACAGCCCTAATTACCGGCCTTTACATTATTGACATACCATTGATGTTTTCCATGACTGTTTATTGGTGAAATACCTTCAGAGGTGGACAGGCTATTTCAGGAAATCGCTGTTCCTTTCGATTGCCTCTGCCTGAGTAATCTGGCAGTTCTCTCTGCTGAATGTCATTTAACAAGGTAATATGCTTTACTTTATACTGAAAAGATCTGCAGCAAAGTGGATGGAGGGGATGCTGATTACAGTCCTGAACCATTTGATCAGTGTGACATAGATATCAACCCTGGTAAACTGGTGTATAACTAAAAGAATAATTCCATTTTATACAATTTGTACTCAACAAACATCTTGGAACATAGTGAAAAAGAGCAAAATCAAAATGTTGGTAATCTTTTCTCATTGCACAGGAATGCGAGCGCACCACTGTCACAAGTATGGAAGATCAAAGTTGGTCTGTGAACAATGAGCAGTTTTGTAATATTTTCTTTACCATTTGTAGTATCTTTCTCCTCCAAATGCATATATTTGGCAAAACTTTCAACTTTGTTTACTTTATTAATAGCAAATAGCATCAGTAGCATTTCAAAGAATGACTGGTAAGTTCAAAACAGAAAAAAATAAGTTATACATAATATGAATATTATTTTTGTTCCTGAACATGTGGACAGCACAGTGGTGCGTCTTCTCCCTGCGTCTGTGTGGGCTTCCTTCAGGTGCTCCGGCTTTCCTCTACAATATAAAGACTTGCATCTTTGGTAAATTGCCAGCTCTAAAATTGTCTGTAGGTGTGAAAGGTTGTTTGTTTCCATGTGTTAAAACTTTGATGAACTGATGACGTGTTCGCGATGTACTGTCCCCCACCCCTCACCTGATGTCAGCTTCATCCCCCACAACCTTGCGAGGGTGTAAGCAGCTACAGATAATGGATGGATGAATGGATATTCAATTATTATTCTAACTTAATACAGCCTGACACTCGAAAATAAAATTCAACAGACCTGGATATAGACTATAAATGAAGAGCAGTTTTTCTTCTCATGAAAATAACACCAGCAATTCACCAGTGAAAATTTGATCATCCAGCTGATTGACCCACTGACCGGTAGAGATCAGCCCTACAATTAACATATCATCAGATTATCACCCAAAACCATGGAAACTGCTGTTGGTGCACTTGAATGGTTCGACAGAAAAGTGAATTATATGTCCAGCTAAGAGAAATTGATCCCGAGCTACTTACAGCATAACATAGCAGCTCATCACACTCCAATCCAAAACAGTACAGTCTGCTCTGAAATTACAATGTAACCAAATCAGATGACAGTGGCCATAATGCAGTGTGTGCACACACTGCGGGTGCTGCTCAAAGTCAAGGAAGCCTCCTCAGTAGGATGGTTTCTTCCAAGTTTGGATTTCGGCTAGACGAGACTCCTTCATTATAAACATTAAATGGTGAGTGTGTACGGACTAAAAATTAAATATAATTTGCCCACTGGGAGCCTTACAGTGTGCAGATCTTTTTCTGTTTTTCTGGATTGTGTAGCGTGTGCATCACTGAGAATTTCTAGTGGATGAAATGGATGCAGCATTGGCGACAGTGCCCTCTATTCAACCGTTTTGTGGAAACTGAGGGCACTAATTGACCTGTTCCCACATATGTCAGTCTCTATTCTCCCAGTCAGAAAATAAAAGTTGTTTGCGAGGGCTCATATTTGAAACCAGTGCCAAATATATTATTTTTAATTAAAATTAGCAAGTTAGCTCACAATAATGCCAGCTTGCAGTTTACTGCATTCAGCTTGTGGCAGCTTTTTAGCCTGTAGTGTGTAGCCTTCCAACAAATTCTGTACTAATGACTTTGTGACTTGTGATGATCAGCAACAAAAAACAAGATCAAAGCCAGACGTTACATGCTTGACGATGCAGTCACTTTGCTCCTTGCCATTTTAAAAGACGAGCAGGGCCAGGAAACATGGCCTAAATGCATTAGTATCCTCACTTTAGGAAACTTAGCAAAAACAAAAAAACCTCTTTTTAAATTAGACCTTGTAGATTAAATATGAGCTGAAATTCAACAACTGGATGGCCAATTTCTCACCTTAAATTTGTCAAGAAAGAGATCTTGTTGGACTGCTGAGGTAAAATAGCTGGAAGTTAAAATCAGATTTTCTTTGATCCTGAAAGTGAGAGACAGAACAGTGTGCTTGCACTTTGGGGTTGTCGGTCTTTGGTAGAAGTTAAAGGATCCTAGACGTTGGTACAGTTGTCCGGTGGGATTAGATGATGTAACATCCTTTTAAGTCATCTGTTTAAGGATCCTTCCAAGACTTGGAGAAGCAGCTGGCACTGGCAGCAAAGTGATTGTGACAGAGAGGGCACACAGTTCAAATTGTTGGTGAAGAGGCACCTGGCAAGTCACTATAAAGCAATGATATAATCGTGTTTAAACATAAACTTTACTTTTTTAATGACAATGACATGTTTTTGACATGTTTTTGTAGGCAAATCTGGAAGTTAGCAAAGCCAATGGGAATTTTTCCACTTGCTTTGGATTATTGCAAAAATATAGTTAGTGGAATATACAAGTTTAAAATAATGATGTTGATATTTTGTTCAATGAGATAATCTTCACAAACACAACTATTCTAATTTTTGAAGCGCATTTGCCATACTTAATGTTAGCTTGTATACAAACTACACCACAGTCACATGACTTTATTTTAGCATACACATTAATAACTTAATAAGTCTACAAGATGCAAAGTTTGACTTAGAATAAGACTATTTGAAACACAACACAGCCATAAAGGCGTCTAGAAGGGAGAATATTTACTGTGTTCAGTATGCTGACAAGCTAATACAGCTAATATAGGTTTTACTCATTAATTCACACATCAAAACAAACCACGTCTTTTCACCCGAGTTATCTCTGAAACCAGTCCTTGCATTTGGTTTCCCGCTGTGAAAGTCACACAATCACAGCAGCGTGCCGCTGACAGCTCAACATCTCGTAGTAAACTCCTCTATGTTTATCAGTGGCGTCGCTCACTCACAGTCTAAGATCACAAACACAAACAGTCTTCAGAGAGGAGACTTAAAAGACAGTTCACAGCATGTGTTTAAAAAGGACGAAATTAGTGAAACATCCTTTAAAATGAAATACAGAATTGTGATTTGCCTTGAAGGTTGCAGAAGTGTGAGTCACCTTTGTTAATACAAATTTCCCCTGTGGTGTTTTATCACTGAAATTGCTCCCAGGCACCGTCCTGCTGCGAGCTGAAGTGAAAAACAGAAGATTGAAGAAGCCACAATGACTATCTGATAAGGTGTTAGGTGACTCATTGCTGACTGGTAGTTTTTTAGGTGAA
>JAQFJA010000008.1:20817210-20829189 GCA_029874485.1 Naso brachycentron | reverse complement strand
ATTGGTGACCTGTGTGTGTGTGTGTGTGTGTGTGTGTGTGTGTGTGTGTGTGTGTGTGTATTCACATTTGCACGACATACCCTTCGTCCAACTGTCTTTAGTCTCTGCAATCATTTTTCAGGTGTCTGGTTTGGGTATGGCTGCATCAAAAATGAATAAACATGTATATACGTACAAAATGAAAATGTTCACTTGGTTACAATCACTATGCAACACAGTTGTGAAAAGTACTGAAGCTCCTGGTAAGTCTGTTTATTATTTGCATGTGAAGTTCGTGGATTCTGCTGTACAAATGACATCTAGCACAGCATGTGTGTTTGGGTATGTATGCATGTTTTATTAGTTCTTCATGTGGTTGGACACACTGTTAAGTAACGTTACATTACCATATTGGAGGAATGAAGAAGGGTCCGGCTATGGCTTGTAGCCACACACAGTACACTGCTCACACAGCATCAACCTCATGCTACTCAGGTATCCTTTACTTCAGTGATTCAGCAGAAACAGCTGATAGGTAATAGTGATAGTATTAGCCCATTTAACACAGGAGTTGTTGCTTAGGATTAATGTAAATAGCTATAGTGCATAACATTACCGAAGTTAGGTTAACGATAGCTGGATTGTGTGCAGTTCAGTACAGCCAAAACCAGTGTGTGTGTGTGTGTGTGTGTGTGAGAAAGATGCCATGTTGTATAAAAACAGGTATTTGCCCAAGTTGCCTTTTGTGCTTTCCTGCAGAATGAATAAAACACAATGAAGAACTGCATACTGTATGTTTGAGCTTTTATCATCGACAGCTTTTCCATGGCAACACACTGTGCATGCACTACATACAACCATGCATTTTTCTCCAGCTTTCTCCTCTGAAAATCACTGCTTTGGATTTCTCTGAAATTTGAGAAGGCATCTTTTCAAATGCAGAGGCCTTGAAAATACAGTGATGTTAATCTTTTTCTTTCCCTTCGAAAGCTGCATATGGCTTGAAAAAACAAGCACTCTGTCTTAAATAATGCTTGATTTGACAGTACATGAGCGAACGAGGAGTTTGTAACTGAGGGAGAAATACCCCAAAAGAATAAATGTGGCTAAGTGAAAGAAAGGACGTGAGCACAAACATAAAATGCACATGTGCAGATGCAGGGCAACACTGGTAGAGACAAAATGAGTTATAGAAGACTGAGTTTGATGGGGGGAAAAAAAGCTTTCATTTTAGAAAAAGATGCTGTGTGCATTCACATCAAAAGCTTCCAACTGAGTGTCATCATTAAAACAAAAATATGTCATCCCAGGTTTTAATGTTTTGATTCAGATACGATTAAGTGAAAAGGAAAATGCAAAAAAACCTAAAAACTGACGTTTTTTTTCCTAAAGCTGGCCCCATACTAAAAAAAAAAAAATCAGGTCAGGTTTGGGTCAGATTTTGTCCCTTTGTACATTCACAGATTCAGTGCTTGTCAGAAGAGATTATCCACCCAAATGATCCTACGGTGTGAGGGATTTACAGACATGATCCAAATGTTTCTGACTGGATCGAGCCTCCCGATTTCAAATCCAATACAATTTGAAATCACCCAATGCGAAAGAAATAGCTATGGATATCGATATTTAGCTAAATCACAATCCAGTCCTGTTTGAGACCGATGAAACCTTACTTCTAATTTGCAAACAAGTTCAGCAGGCTGACAACGACAGGTTGTTTCATGTTTTTCTGAACTCACGTTTGATCAGCAAGTTTCTGTGAGCTCCCACAGGCCTGAAATGGCCACTCAAAAAAAGTGTAGAACAACTGCCAAATGTGTGGTTCTGTGTCTTAACTGATCATCTGGAGTGTGTGTTCTTAAAAGTAACATATTGGAAAATCAGTCAAATCTGTCCTTAAAACTGTTAGGGTGAGACGGATAAGGGATTTTGGAAGCTGATGCCAGAACCTATTTTTATGAGCAAGAAAATTCCAATATCTGATATACTGGCCAATATTATATCTACAAAACATTTACTGAATGAGTTTATTATGTACTTGTGACAAACAAATGTAATGGAGGCAGAGTATCATCTTTTATTTTAACAAACTTTATTCGAAACATTGGTGTACCGAACAGTAAACTCCTCAGTCATTACTTAAACAAGTGCTGGACAAACTACGTGATTTACTGATTTTTATCCTGTAGTCCAAGCATTTTATTTTTCAGGTCTAGTTTTTTTTTGTTTTTTTTTAAGCATATATCAAAGACCTTAAATGCCAATATACCCATGAATGGATTAAAAAAGGTAAAAATCATTACTAGCATGGGCACGTTGAGAGCTGCTAAGCAAACAGAGTTAGTCTGTTTTGTTTGAGATCATTGTTACGACGTCACTTATGCGACAATTGTGTGTGTAGTCTTTCTAAAAATGTATTTTCAAAGTCTTTCATTTAAGCAGCTGTGTGGTAAACTGCGACTTTCTTGATTTGAAAAATCATCTTTTACATTTTCATACATGACAGTACAAGTTAAATGGGATCAAAAAACAATTTGTCTCCTTCCACTGACCACAGTTCTTTTTTTTTTTTTTTAAGTAAGGCCCCTTGGACCGGAAGTAGAAGGGCGGGACTTAGGGACACATCTCACTGGTTTCCCATATTTTTTTGTAAATTTGTTAAGAATTGATATTTAGTAATTCATTATTATTAAAAACCAGGCTCAGGGGCGCCCGGTGGCTCAGTCGGTAGAGCAGAGGACATAGCCTCATATACAGAGGCTACGCCACAGCGGACCCGGGTTCGATTCCACCTGTGGCCCTTTGCTGCATGTCATTCCCCCTCTCTCTCCCCTGTTTCCTGCCCACTCTTCAGCTGTCCTGGAAATAAAGGCACAAAAGCCCCCCCCAAAATAAAACAGTACGAAAAGGAACATGATAAATTTGACACCCAGGATTAAAGTGGATTACCTTTTTTGAGATAGCGAGTGCTGAAAGAATGAAATGAAATGATTTAATGTTTGAAGAGGTTCTGTTTGATGTGCACAATATCAGTATTTCATTTTAAAATATTATCATCAACATCCGCACCTCAAAACTGATCCTACTTAGCTGTAATAACAGCGTCCTTTAAATTCCACCAAGACTTATGGTCGACTGTCTGACATTTTAAAAAATGGTTAAGTGCTTTTTGTGTAAAAATGGAAGAATAGTTGTAAAGGAAGGTCTGTGTTTTCAGCACAGTCAGAGCTGCATGTTTTGCTGTCCTGCACTTGTGTTGCTGCTGTGTCCACAGCTATAGTAGAACATGTCACATGAAAACATGAAAGCGGTGATGAAAGCCCCTTTTCTTATCTTTTCTTCTTTTTATATTGATTGGGTTTGACTATCTGTAGGTTACTGTATATGGCTTTTTGCTTGTGCTCAGCCATGATGGCAATTCACGTTAGCTCACTTTTTCTCCTGTTTGTGTTAAACAAACTGACAACCTTTAAGAAACTTCCTGAGCCTTGAGATTTTTCTCCGTCCTTCCTCCACTCACAGTAAATGGAAAATCTTTCAGTCATTTTTGTGTTAAATACGTCGGTCACTGAGAGCAGCAAAGCAAACAATAATTTGCGAAACTATGTTTTGTAATGACTTGAAGGTGAATCTGCCTCTTTTTTTGCAATTCTTACGTAACTCTGTGATCCTGCACTCATTTTTGCGTCTTCTGAATTAGAGCATTGGACAAACACTCAAAATGTAAATGTGATCTTTGAGCTGCTGGCAGTCATATCTAATAATGGCGGAATTGCCTTTTAGTCAGGGTAAAATTTTATGTGTGACATTTTTCCCTGAACAATAAGTTAAGATAACTAGCAGCTGCAAGACCATAACCATTATAGTACCACAACAAAGTGGAATTGTGGAAAGACATAGTGTTTCAAAAAGCACTGATTGCCAAAGGTTCCCTGCCTGTAGTAGGTAACCATGGTGCTCCCTCTTCTCAGACACATTAAGCTCTTGGCGGTGACGTGGTGGAGACTCAGGCAGAGAGCTGAACAAGGTGTTCCCACCTCTGTGCTCCCTGCTCTTCTTGACCTTCATTAAAATGCCATGGCCTGTAGCAATTAATGCCACTGGGGCACCTGAAATAATACGAGACAGATTAACCTGCAGATCAAACAAGCAAAAGGTGTTGATTTAAGCAACTGCCCGACACTTGTAGAGTAACTATCCAGGCTGTGTGTGGCTGCTAATGAGAGACTACCTTGATAGTGTCATGAATAATGAATGATACATATTATATAACAAGCAACGTGAAAAAAAAAAAGCAAATCAAAAGGAGTTATCCACTACTCCACTGTACGCTTTCACAAAATGATGTGCTCAAATGTTAACTGAATATCATCCACGTTTCTGTTTTAACTTACTGTGAATATTGTAAACTGTTTTCCAAATGAATAATTTATGCTCTCAACCCAGTGAGTAAAAGATTTTTTCAGGCAAAATGCAGAAATTTGTATCAAAAGGTTTTTTAAAAGCTAAAGTGTAGTTTTATTACATGAAATAAAAGGGATATTTCTAGTTTTCTGATATGGCTGTCAGAAGGTAGAGCTGATCGTCTGCTGATTATAAGGTTGTCGGTTTAATCCCTGGCTCCTCCAGTCTGCTTGTCAAAGTGTCCTTGCACAAAATACTGAAACCCAAACTGCTCCCGATGGCTGTTTCATCAGTGTGTGTGTGTGTGTGTGTGTGTTTATCTAAACTTAAGTAGCAGGTTGGAACGTTGTATAGAAGCCCCTGTCGTTTTTGTGTAAATAGCTGATGTTGCTTTTTTCTTAGTGTGGATAAAAAATAATATATATATAATAGTAGCATGATATAATAATTGGATTTAGGCTGTGTCAGTTCCGAGATGGAGTAACACTGACTCACACTCACTCGTACAGACCTGTGGCTGTGGGCAGACGATCAAAACAAGTCATAGTAAAGTGGACTGAAGCCAAACACAGGTCGAGTCACGCACTTGACATGTTCATAGATATGCAAAACATTTATTCAATTATAGACCAAAACTTTGTGATAGCTGAAAAAAACGTACAAATTTTGATGTACTGTAGTATTTGTTTAATAAGTGGGTTCGTTGATTCGACTGTTGACGGACATTTATTGTCTGTAGAGGATAAATTCACAATGAATCAGATGATCTCTTGACTTTTCTGCTAGAGTCACAATGAGGTTGACAACTATAATAATCAGTGTTGGGGAGTAACTAGTTACTTGTAATGGAGTTATGTAATTTAATTACAAAATAAATGTAAATGTAATCCGTTGCAGTTACTGAGAGAAAGTGTGTAATTTAATTACAGTTACTTCTGAAAATGTTCATCATTGATTACAAAGGGGGTTACAACCGAATATTTTCTTTAAAAAGTTTAGCTTTTATGTTCAATAATATTCATTTGTTGCTTTGCATGTTTTAATGTGCACAACGCTTTCTTTTGCCATTTTCAGTCAAGGCCATTTACTAAAGTTTGATGCTATCCTGATGCTTTTGATTGGTTCTCTTGTTTGAATTTGCAGCTCCCAGTGTCTGCAGATTAAATCCATCTACATCGCTGCTCAAAGCTACAACCTATCTGAGAGTTGCCACCATGTCTACGGATAGAAACGTGATCCAGTGCTGGAAATAAAAAAAAAACAACAATTTTATTCAGAGGTCAGAAAAGGGCTTGAACACAACAGTGCAATGCAAAATATGTTTATCAGCTGTTAAAATGCTGTTTCATGTCCAACCTGAGGAAACATCTGCAGGCATGTAGCAGTCAGTGCCTGTTTGAATAAACAACTACAACTGCCTGGAAAACATATTAGAAATACACTTCAGTATAGTGTGTAAACCAACAATAAAAAATGTGAGTTGTAGTGGATCAAAGGTGATTAAAAGCAGTGTATCATCCTACTGCAACTTTTTTTTTTTTTAATAGCAAATATGTCAGAAATCTTATTCCATGTGTCCAGACTGGAGGTGGGATGATTACAAATTTTTTATATAACAATTATTGTGGCCAAAATATTTGCAATACATGATATTATTGCCATAACTTTTAAGAAATCTAACTTCAAAAAAATTCTAAACAAATTTTAAAAATTCTACAGATACATACACATATTAAGTAATGATAAATTTTAGGGTATCCCTGCATAAATAATGGGTAAATAAAAAATACTGGATGAATAAGTCTACTCTGTTCAGTGAAGTTCACTTTGGATTGTAGATTGTAGATTGGATTGTACATTGGGTTATTCATTGCAGACACTTTAATTTACGATTATGATTATGTGATTAATTGAAATTCAACACTATTAAATTACTGGGAGTGTTTTTATCACAATTATTGATAAAAACGATAATTGTCCCATTCCTAGTCCAGACTTGATATGTAGGCTATCGACCACTGTTTTCATATTAGTGCTCAGCTGTGTTGGAATCCTATGACAGATAAACATTGTGCAGGATTTACTGCTGAATAAATTTCAGTGTCTGAGCCGCCTCATTTTGATGTTGGAGACTGAAGTCATAAAGGGTGGCAAACGCTGCAGAGAAACCCTGTGATGACGTCTGGGTGCTGGCCCCTCTGACAGATAACGTGGCCTTCAGTACTGACCAACCATCCAAACATGTTACAGGCAGTCCAAAGTGTTAAGACAGACAAAGGTAAATGTTAAGTTGAGGGACAAACGTTGTTCATGAGCAGCACATTTTTCCTAGCCTGGCTCCACCCTCCTTCTGCTCAGCTTAGATTTCGCTGAATTTATTCCAGAAGTGAATTATGGGTCTGGTTTAGCCAGCTACATTTTTCCCAGACATAAATATTGGATTTACGCCCGTGTTACACCTGATCCCCCTTTCAAAATACTGAATACCTGCACTGTGGTACAGACTGCAGTTAAATGCCAACTTTTACCACTTTATCACGATTCCCTATAATTTTAAGATGCTTTTTTGAATTTAATGGGAATATTGGAACTGTTTGTGTCAACGCTTGTAACAATAAGTAATGATAGTTTTTAAAATAAACGCAAAGTATTATTTACGAACTATTATACAGACAGTCACGGCTGTGATTATCAGTGGAAGGCCTGAGCATTACGAACCTTAGAAAAACACTTCAGTCACCACCGACTTTGTGGTATAATTTGTGTATAATTTTCGCTCTAACTGCATGTGGCTGTTATTGCTGGTGTTGTGAATTAGGTTTTCTTTTGCAATTAGGCTCTTTTGAATAGAAAAGTGCCCATTTTGCATTCCACCCATAATTCAAATACATGCAAATAGCACCAGAGCACTGAGATGCTATTTGCTTGGCAGCACAGTTATGGTTGCGTTTCACTCTTTTGTGGGTGCTTTGGAAATTACACTGGCTCTTTTAGTCTTGTGTAAGTTTGGCAGCAACAAAAGCAGCACAATCCTTTTGTGAAATCTTTGTCATCCTTTAGTTACCCAAACTAGGTTGGTAGAAAAAAATTGTAATGTCAGCTTGTTGAGCTGCAATTTTTATATCTTCCTCCAAATGACACTAAAAATACTTTTATGAGTCACCTTTGTGTAGACGTGTTATCACACGTCCCACTCGGGTTTTCTTCAAATTTTAAAGGCAAGAGTGACTCAACAGAAAACTTCAAATTGCAGTGTTCAGTGAGAAGAGCTGTGGTACCAAACTGACTGTGCTTTTCAGCTTAGGAGCACAGACAGCCTGGCTTTCATTACATATTCTGCGGTTTATTTTTTAGCAAATGGCTAACAGATTGAGTTTAATAACAGCTTGAATGGGAGGCTTATGGAGAAATGCTACAGTATAAGCACTGCAAACTATTTCTTGCTGCAGTCGTTATTACAGAATGTGTTTTTTTTAATTTGTCAATTAATTATTAAAATGTAATACTAAAATGCTTTAAAGAAGGTCCAAAATAATTTCTGCTTAAGAAAAATCTCTTTAGGAGACAATTCTGCCGAGATTTCTTGTGAGCGATCCCACATCAGCTTCTAATTTGGACAAATTTACAGCATCTCAATTAGAGGGTTTTGGAGCTCTTCTCTGTTGCACACATACTTTGTGCCTCTGGCAGATAAGACTGGTGTGTTTTTGGAAACATATCTCGTCTGCTGCAGCTTGCAGGAGAATATATACTATGTCAGGATGCCTGCATGGATGTCCAGAATGTAACCCTTCATTTTCAAAATGAATTACATTATTATGTAATGTTTGAGTGACCACACCTTTCTTGTGCTTTTATAACTCATTAAAGAGTGTGATTCTCTTTCCGCTGCACTGCACACACTGCACTGAACACACACGTTCACCTGTGCACACATAAGCACAAAAGCACCTGTGCATGGCAGGTCTCTGAGTGGCAGAGCAAATATGTCTGTTCCCAAGACAACAGCAGATAATAGAGTCATTATAACAGGACAAACAGATAACAGAGTGCGACGCTGTCACAGAAAGACACACATCCCATCAACAACATCAAAGAAATATTTTAAGAGACTGGTTCAGAAAAAAATAAGTAAAATTAGAACCTTTAAAAGTCTTTTTTGTTTCTGTTTTGCATATTTAGGGTTAAGAAAATCTTTTTTGTGTGTTTTTGTTCTTTCAAAACTTGAGCAGCAGGAGATTTTCTCTAAAAAGTAAATTAATATTAAGATTTTCTCAAACAGAAAAGCAAACTGATAACTTTTCAAAAATTTTTTGGTGTTATTGTCTTAAAAAGTCCATGATAAACAGCCATAGAGTTTACATTAGTTTAAACAAAAAATGTCACAGTTGGTTACTTTTACAAGCAAGGTGCGAGATACAGCAGGTCGGGGTGTGGGTCCCGTAACTGACACGTCAGACCCCTTGAAAGCCTCAACTGCAAAATTCTGGGGGGTCTCAAGCAAAAAAAAGGATTTTTCACTCGCAATTGCCAATAAAAGTGTCTTTCATAGGCATATGATGTCCAGAATTCATTATTTAATTTAAAAAGCAAAACTTTTATTCAAAAATATGAATACATTGTTGTGGTGTTTCCTTGGTTACCCTTTTGTCTCTGATAACCTTCCACTGGGTGGCACTGTTGCAAAAGTTTGCACTCTCCACATTTCACCTGTCTGCAAAGTGTTGGATTTTTTTCTGCTTCGATTTTGGCCCATTCATGGACTAAACATGGCAAAGAGAAAACAAAGCTCCTTACTAACCAACTTAGGATTCACTTCTAAAAAACGTAACCGTGACAACCTCAAATGTAGGGGAGGAAGCTGGTTCGGCTGCCGCAGCTAACATTCGTGCTTCATCGTCTGACTAGCCTTCTGTTTGTAAGACCTCAGCATAACACTGAAGCATGAGTTAGAAGGAGACCCCCCGATTGCCATGCTGTATTTCGTACACTGTTTACAAGTCCTCATATAAGTCAGCTCTCTGGCCTGCAGATCATGTCAATGATCCCAGTAGATCCCAGTAATCATCCTGTATTTATTGCCTTAGAAATGTAGCGACACTAATTAATGTAGGAGCTAAAGCGCCTGAACTGATATGACATCACTGCCGCTGTGACTTCAATGTGTATTATCCTTTCAATGCACTGCTTTCATGACTTCCTGCGTCACTGATATCACATACAGATCCAGACTAAGACATTGCAATGCCATCAACCATCACCACATGGACACTTTGGCACAGATTTGTTCAGTTTAAACCTAAAAAGAGGATGGCAAATCTAATAGGAAAAACTCAAAAGTGTGGTGACCCTGCAACTGAATTGATACCGAACACACTCCAGCGTGATTACAGCAGGGGGAAGCTGCTGAAAGTGATAGTTGCACATAAGCCTCAAATGACTTCTCCAAACAGAAATCTGTTTTTTAGTGGATGTAATGTCTTTGAGTGTAAATGATAACGTGGGATGATTATCTACAGAGGAGAGCTGTGGTGGTCTGTCTGCATGGCCGAATTGTAGTGCAAATCAAATGAAAGCTGTCATTTCATCACAGCTGCCACTGTAATTCATTATGTCCTAATTACTCAGCGAGAACAAATTTAAGCAATAAGAATCAATATCAATTAATTTGCTAATTATGAGGGAAGGAGGGAAGAGGACAGATGTCTCGGGTTGAATACAAATCTGTCCTGAAATGTAATTAGAATTGACTAACACTTTAGGGATGCCACAAGCATGTTTTGCTGCATCTTGCACAATGCTTACTCTGACCCAAATTAATTTTTCATAAGCAGTCTGAGAAGGTTTGGGATATTTTTGCCCTCCCCTGTGAATTTGATTAAATTCTGTGGAAGAAGTGACGAGGCATTTTAAACAAAAAAAAAAAGCTCATCAATAGGACTGCAGTCATAAGTTTGCATCATATTTGGTTTGGTTATCTTCCATGAAGAGCATTACAATTAAAATCCTATCCACACTGCATAAGAGACCATTGAAGATATGTGTGTTTTAGATATTTTTAATTGGGTTGTTCATATTTGTTGCCGAAGCCTCTTTCTTTTTGTGTATGAGGAAGTAATGTGCACATTGCTGCTCACTGTTCCAGGAATTCAATCAGCTCATTTGCAGTCAGCACACAGCAGCGACACAGTGGGCTGTTGCTGACCTGCAGCTGATCCTCAAGCTTCCTGCACAGACCTCAAACTTCAAAGGCCAACCAGTGATTCTGCATGTTGGGGATTTAAAAAAGATCTCTACTTAACATTTGTGCTATTCATTTTATGGCAGCTCAATGGGTCCTGCTCACTTTGCGTAATGTGAAACTTGCTTGAAATACTGTCAGAATCCTCCAACATGCTGGGTTGGTTTTGTTTAAGATGCATTTTGTTTTTTGATTAAAAGCTTTCTGCCGCATCTGTTGCTTTTCATCAGCAAGTTTACTTCACTTTGCTGTCTACATGGCCTGAACTGCAGTCACATGACCAATGACCATGACCAGTCACATTACTTTACTAATTATACTACTTTTCCATTACACCCCAAAAGTAGGTAAATGTGTCATTTCTCCTCAAAATTCAGACACTGCATATGCACCTCTGTGTAAATGTGGGTATAATCGCTGTTGACTGCAGCTCATGCTTCAGACTAGCACTTGTTTTTTACAGCCTTTGAATCCGTATAAGTTACAGGCAGATGAAAAGAACAGCTGGCTTTTTGTAGCTGAAAAATCCAGTTTTTGCTGTTTTGGCAGTAAAGGGCTGCAGCCATCGTCCACGGCGAGCTTCACAGTTTAATGCTGTTGGTGTCACGCTAGGTGTTTCAGGAGGTTTCAGGTTGTATTTTTGGTGGTGGAAAGAGTCTTAGTACCTCCTGGATGCAATTTACCTTTGACATTTATATTTTTATCATCTTTGCTCCTGATAAGCTTGGAATAGTCGGTATATTTCCAACCATTAAGAGTCCAAGTTTCCATTTCCAGCTCCATTTTCCTGGGTAATATTGAAACATTGCAAGCTTCAGCTGATTGTTCAGTCACGTAGCACTTTGTAGCATGTAACAACAAATACAAAATGATTTAAATTAATTAATAAAGAAGAAGCACCTAGAAGCATGTAACCAAACTGTAACATTTTGTTTTATTTTAGAGTAACGGTAATAATATTAATAATACTGGAGTTTTATTGGTAATCTGTTACGGTATTTTTTATTGTAAAAGGTAATGTTATTACATTAGCGCCGTTACAGTAACGCGTTACAACTGAAAACTGCATAACATAACATATTACCTACAGCAGAGGGCAGTCGGAACGCACCCAGCTTGCAGAAGAAGCAGGAGAACTAGTGTACAATGCTAAGCAATGAGATGCTGTCGATGAGGAAAAACAAACAAACAAAAACATCTCAGCCACTAAATAAAAGCTTCGTCCAATCAATATCAGTTAAAGTGTGTTTATGTATATAACTGTATATGTATTAACAGTATTTTTGATGCTTAACCTCACTGTCAGACACTCTCGTTGCTTCTCCAAACAAGGGGCATCCTGACTGCCATCTACT
>JAQFJA010000008.1:20803859-20817110 GCA_029874485.1 Naso brachycentron | reverse complement strand
TATTCTATTTTTATGTTTGAAATTAAGATTTTCCAAATCCAAATCCAAAGTGTGTATGGATAAGTACTTCATACAACCTCACTTCCACAAAATGAACTATTTGTTTAAGATGATTTTGTTGGACGATTGTTTCGAAAGTCAGTCATGATCCGTTTTATCTAAGCATTATTGTTGCTAGATGTTTTGCAGCAGATTTTCAGTGAGCATCCACACGTGCATTTTGATCAAGTTTAATTTCCCAAATTTGTAAAATTAATTTGTAAAATTATCACAAAAATAGGCAACAAAAAAAAGTTTAAAAAAGGATATTAGTGTTAGTAGTATATGTGTGACCATGTAAGGTGATACTGTAGTACCAACAGGGCCACTGCTGCAAAAGGTGAGGAAGATTAACACTAGTTGGCATGGAAATCAGGATTATTAAACTGGCTCATATTATTCTATAAAGTCATGAACAATTGTTTACAAGACCTGCTATAATATTTGAATGATTAAGTTCAGTTAAGTTCTGGGCAAATAAAATGAGCAAGATCATTCTGTTTATAAACTAGTGTTTATTCATGGAGGGGTTGGATTTTTCTACTTGTTCCTTGAGATGTGAAATAGTTTGAGTCAGATCTGACAACTGATTTTGTTCTGATTTAGGCTGTATTCAGACCAAATGTGGTGATCTGGCAAAACACTGCAGGATTTGAGTGTCACTTAATTAACATTACAGGACCCACTGTGTCACATCCAGCTGTGTACTCTATTCCTCCCCCAGTCTAAGGGTGGTCATGGATAGCTGGCAGACTGGCCTTTTTGGGATTGTACTGAGACGTATGGATACATTTTGCTAAAGTTTAGCCAGTTTAAACTTTTTTACCCACAGCCAAAACGGGCAAGCCTCATTCAAATGAATGAGAGAACCTGCATTTTTGCCAGATTACCTGATTTGAGCAGAATGCAGCCTTAGACAGCCTCTTTCATACCAAAGCTTGGTGTGAGATTTAATCTGTATTTTTTCTTGTCAAGCAGATACCAATGACCCTGAGGTGATCATTAATCTTCATATTGGCTTTCACTGATTTTGTTTTGTCACAAAATTATCAATCTCTTCTCTGCGTTGGCTGTGAAAAATGAGACAAGCTTTGCATCATGTAAATTAGTCTAACAGGAAGAAAACAGTTTCTGGAGAGTTTTAAACCAAATACAGCTCAGTGCAAACCAATAACTTATATATATGTTGAGGCCATTTTCCACAGAACAGGAAGAAACACAACATTGGCATATTATTACATGATAAAACCCAACAAACTCACTAGCTTTCAATTAAACTTACATTTCTGGACATTTTGGGAATGAATTAATCTCTCTCTTCATCAATTTGGTCCCCAACAACTCTTTAGTAAAATAAACGGCTCTTTTGCTGCTAAATTCTCTGCTATGTTCATCAGTTAGTTGCTAAATTGGTAACTTTCTGTATGTTTGCTGCTTGGATAGAGCAGGTAGCATGCAAAGGGTTAATGAGAATGTTTTTGCTGAAAACAACTGCATGAGGAAGAAGGTTGAGCGATCTGATTTGATAGTCAAGTTTTTGTGAAAGTGCATAACTAAACACATGCTCGAGTGGGTAGATAGCCATATGGGAAAACACGGAATCAATATTTGAGAGAGTAAAACACAGAACTTGCAGGACAAATCTAAAATAAATTCATAAAAAATGCTGTGCAGCACACCAAAAATATGATGTCTCCAACAACAAGGCAGTTGTTGGAGTGATACTCAGGCCAACTGATGGTGGGTGTCTCTTGGCTATGAGCTCAGTGTT
Source organism: Naso brachycentron (assembly GCA_029874485.1). Lineage (NCBI taxonomy): Eukaryota > Metazoa > Chordata > Actinopteri > Acanthuriformes > Acanthuridae > Naso > Naso brachycentron. The sequence continues at coordinate 20,815,300 of JAQFJA010000008.1, read as the reverse complement.
TAATACTCACTGTTATGAGCTGTGGCAGAGGAGAGATAATCAATACCAAACTCTTCTTTCAGCTTTCAGCATATTCAGGAGCAGTAGGTTTCACTCATACTGCCATTTCTGAAGTAACTGTAAATACCCTGCAAAGTATAAACAATCATTTAAAATGCATTTGAAAATTGTGTATGAACCCTATTGTTTGCCCCACAGGTTGATTTTCAGCTCTGTTTGGGTGTGTGTCAGCAGCTTGTGGCCTTAAGATAAAGTTTAATTAAGCTAAAAGCTTCACTGGCTCCCCCATGACTCCTTTCAAATTCCTCCTCCAAACTCCTCTACCTCACCGGAAACTTCTGACTAATTGGACGACCCACTCACCATAATCTTTGAGCCCAAATAAGATTAATGAGCAGACACCTTTCTGCGGCAGGCACCTATTCAATACCCCTTTGGCAGTGCTCGCAAACTCTTAGGGAGATTTCTTGCTCGGTGATGTTTGTAAACAAAAGCTGATCTGGGGCTGTTTTAGCGGCAGGTCCTCGCTCGTCACGTCACAGTCGCTTCACAAACACCCAGCACTTAAGCAAAACCTTTCTGCATCACTAACTTCTGCTGTCTGTCTGCTCTCTTCTCAGGCTATGGCCATGCAGCGCCGGGGACTGACGCAGGGAAGGCCTTTTGCATGTTTTATGCCGTCCTGGGAATCCCTTTGACTCTTGTCATGTTTCAAAGTCTGGGCGAGAGGATGAACACTTTTGTCAAGTACCTCCTGAAGCGTATCAAGAAGTGCTGTGGCATGAGCATCACCGACGTATCCATGGAGAACATGGTGACCGTAGGATTCTTCTCCTGTGTCGGCACGCTGTGCATTGGGGCTGCCGCCTTCTCCCATTATGAGGACTGGAGCTTCTTCCAGTCATATTATTACTGCTTCATCACATTAACAACTATAGGCTTTGGGGACTTTGTGGCCCTTCAAAAGAACCGGGCCCTCCAGAAGAAGCCCCTGTATGTGGCCTTTAGCTTCATGTACATCCTGGTGGGTCTGACAGTCATTGGGGCCTTCCTCAACCTGGTGGTTCTCCGCTTCCTGACTATGAACAGCGAAGATGAGCGGCGGGATGCTGAGGAACGGGCCTCACTAGCTGGCAACCGGAATAGCATGATCATCCACATCCAGGATGAATCGCTGCCGCGGGGTCGGCGGCGGCGTGAGCCGCACCGGGCGGAAGTGACTGATTTGCAGTCAGTCTGCTCCTGTATGCACTACCAATCACATGACTTCGGCAGCTCTGGGGGAGGGATGGGAGGCCTGAGCTGTGCCTTTTCCCATCAGAACTCATTCAGCTCACAGTTGAATCCCAATCAGTACTTTCACTCGGTTTCCTACAGGATTGAGGAGATCTCGCCCAGCACCTTGAAAAACAGCTTCTTCCCTTCACCCATCAGCTCGGTGTCTCCGGGTCTTCACAGCTTCACAGACAGTCACCAGCTCATGAGGAGAAGGAAATCCATCTAGAGCCTCACATAGACAGGACAACTGAGTTTCCACGTTTTATACACAAGGTCAAACATTTCCAATGCTGCTCCTTACCAAATCTTATTTCAGCACTTTTTTTCCCTTTTTGGTTGTATGTAATATAAAACCTATTCTTGAGATCGGATGAAGAACACTACGCAGAACAGCAAGCGTGGGCAAGGGGATGCAAAGCATGAAGCATGGATGTCTATTTTTTCAAGAGACTGCTCCATTTACACAAACTACAAGACCTTCCTTATTTCAGATTTACAGTACAAAATTGATATAATAACTTTGGTTTCATACCAAATGATGCACACTTGGGGAAATGCTATTTTTCAAAAGGGAGAATGCTTGTTTCACCTTAACTTGAAGAAACTTTTACCATTATGTACTATTCCATTGCCTCACAGCAGACAGAGATTTTAAAATGACTTAAAGCATCAGGTATTGTTTTCTATAAGCAATCATATATTCCAATGGTTTCACCACACATTAAGCCAAAATATTGTTGCCAATGTTAGCATGTGCATTTGATGTCATTTAATGAGTGTGCCACGGTTTTGTGACATTCTTTAGCGTTTTATGAACAGCTGTATGAAGGGCGTTTGTTTGTCTTGAATTCAAAGGATCACATTGTTGTTATTGATATTTCAACCTCATCTAGAATTAGGTCAGAGCAGTCAGATTTATTTCACCAACAGCCTTTTGCATAACGAGGTAATGTTGACCTAAAGGAAAATCCACCTTCCCCACTACACTGGTAAACACATTCGCCAGTTTTGGTTTGTTGTTTGTTTTTCTCCTTCTGACATTTACAATGAATATTGATTCAATTAAAGTGCATGCCTCTCTAAATTAACTATTTTACACAAATCATAGTGGAGTAGCTCCATTGTAAAACAGGCAGTGAGAGAAATTTCTCCATTTACTGCCACCTCAAAGAACCAGTGTGTAGGAGTTAGTGGCATCTACTGGTGAGAGCACACGGAGGCAGTGAAACCAGCAAAGGCCTATTTGGTTTGGCCTTTCTGGGCCACTGTAAGAACATGACTGACTCCATGTAAGAGGACTCTGTGAGGAATCTGCTGATATAAAAGGTTGATTTAAGGTAATAAAATCACATAATTTTTAATTTTAGGTGACTAAAAACCAATGAAAACATGAAGATAAATTTTATACTCTATCTCTGCCATACTTTTTCAATAGATTAAGCCATATCCGACACACTGGACCTTTGATATACCGAGACACAAGAGACAGATATTTAATAAAAGAATAGTTATAATTGATGAGGGGGTGAGGCTGTGATGTCCTGATTGTAAATCCTAAGTATGGATTGAGTTCTTAAAACATAGAATCCTACAATTCCCATGATGCAACTTGATGGCATCTTTCATTTCGCCCCCACTGCCTCCTGAATTCAAACGTTTTCCTGAACCTGAACCTGTAAAGCAGGGTTTCAGCTAAAAGATTTAGGTTTCAAGTTAAAATTCAACTTTGTACCAGTTAGCCAAACTGAGATAATCCTGATGACGTCACTCTGTCATCATCAGGTTATTTTTTCAAACTTTCCATCATTATAGTTCATAATGGGACATTACACAACTGTTTCCGTAGGCAGGTGTAGTACTCCCCATGACGAGTAAACTGAACATTATATGCAAAATTGGTGTAATGCCCCTTTAAGGTGATGTTGTGATTATGACCACTGTTACTGACACATGATGGCCAGGGAGCTCCACACATCCACCTCTGAATGGCTGCTCAAAGTTTTCAGTATCTTTTGAGAAGCATTGTGGGAAATGTTGGCCAGTACCGCGCTAGAGGCGACGAGTCTGGTCAGGTTCTTGGAAAATGATCTAACGACTGAAATGAATGAAGTGAGCATCACAGTCTGATGATGCAAAACAACATAACAGGATCAAAAGGTGGAATTTTCCTTTACGCAGCTACCAAAGGGCAATGAAATGACTCCAGCTGAATTGATAAGCAGTGTAAATTTTAATCAAAGGATGTGCATGATCATGCTCCAAAGTCCTGCATAGTTGGTGATGCATGCCTGTAGCAGCTGACCCTGAATCTGCCGATGAACCCTGCTCAGACCTAACCAATGCAGCACTGAGAGCATTACTGTGTACAGTGACAGGAAAGCATGCAGATCTAAACTGACAACTCTTGAGGTTGGGATGCACTTTGGAGCCATTAGGGAAACACAACCTGATAAACGCATCAACACAAAAAAAGGACAGACATAGTATGAGTTAATGTGAGGGGACGGCTAAAGATCAGAGATAAAAAAAAAACTCAATATCATCAGTATGATCCTTTCAGTTTCTGTAAAATGTCAGAGGATGAAAAGGGATTTGGAAGTTCTTTTATGTCGGAAAGATCTGATAAGTGCATGAACTTTGTGTAATGAATGGGGAAATAATTTCAAAATAACATAGCTATCTTAATGGCAAATAGTTTTAGGTATAATTCAGAACATAAGCTGTTTCTTTTGCCAAAGTCTTTTTCATTCAAACTGTAAAATAATCTTTGTTCTCAGGTTTGAATGAATCACTTGTTTTGTTTTGCTTTGTTTTGTTTTTTATCGGGTTTGCTCCTATAACAAACACAATGCCAGAAGTGCAAGTGCATCGGCCAAGCGCTACAATGTGCATATCAAATCTTCTTATCCAGATAGCAGGAAATTTCCAAGGAATGCAACTGAGATGCATCATCTCATTGAGGCATGTGTGATGTCTGTTGCAGATGTATACACTAGGAATTATAGGCATCCCTTTCAGAGCCACAGGACTGGAAAGTTTTTGTGTAATTCTGGATATTTATATTGCTTAGAGGCCTGTTTTTAAACCCAATGCGCCTTTTTTGTCAGCTGGCCCAATGCTAGCTGTCGACATCAATATTTTCACTTTCACAGAGCTCCTAAATTTAGCTGGATTAAAGCTATAAACATGGTTTTTAACTACTTTTTAAGATGTAAATCCATATTTAAGTATGTATTGTTTGTAAAGACTAGAGCAACAGGAGGGCTGGGAGCTATTTTATTCCATTAGCAAATTCTATCCTTAAAATTAGTCATTATTTCTGGAAAACCAACAAATTTTAAACCGAATTTTCTGGAGCTTTACTTTCAGGACACATTACTTTCAGTATTTTTAGCAGTTTAACTGGCCTCTATTCATTTTCCGGGTTGTTGAGCATGCCTCACACAGTGAATGCCAATCTGTTTGGGCAAATGGTGAAATGCCATGGATCCTATTCAGTCTTGACAAACATAACCGGGCATGGAGTCCGAGATAAGCCTAAAAAGCATTGTTTCATTATTGGAACTATGCCGGCTTATCGAAATATCCTGTATAATATGTTTATAACAACCTTTGGAATAAAAGGGCCTTTTCACGGCTGAGATGCATAGCCTATGTATTTTTACACATTAGCATACGTGCCTTGAAGAAACAGCAGTCAGTGTTTCTGTTAAAGTGGGCACATTTAAAAATGGTGGCGGCAGATGGATTTGTGCTACAGCAAATGTGTTGAGGGGTTATGGAGGTCCGGCATTGGGGTTAATAAAAGAACAGATGTGGTTAACGTAAAGGCAGACATAAGGCAAACAAGTTCATATGAGGAAACATAAGATCAGGTGTCAACTTTTATCTCCTCATATGAACTTGTTTGCCAGAATTATCTCTCTTTAAATGAATTCATTCTTTATGTAACAAAATTCACCCCAAGGGCCAAAGTAGATTGAATCACTCCTCATTTTTAAAAGACATAATCTTCATTCAATAGTTTGAATGATAATGCCATTGTATAACAACTTGGATCTTCTATTTTCACCTACTTTTAGATGTCACTCTTACAGTAGGCCTAATAATAACATAACATTACTCAGAGAAATAATTGCTGTGATTTGGGAAGGTGGCAAAATTGCTCAAAAGAAGCTGAATGATGCAAGAAACACAAGCAGGCAGTTTATTAGGCAAGTAAATGTGTAATTAATTCTTGTTATATTCCATCGACAAGTCCCAGACCAAAACCAACGATGAATTCATCAAAATAACAAGTATTGCCAGTTTAGTACAAGCTTGATAAATCTTAGTCTTGCCTGCCTCAGATTAGAAAACATACAATCAAACACACTGACAATGAGCTGATCCCACACACTCTTTTCAGTTGCCATTAAAACTTGTTAGTGTATTAATCCATCTATAGTCCCTAATGGATGCTCTCCTTTATTGGTGGTTGAGTAAATGACATTTGCGAGAAAGTGCCAAGCAGCTTTAGGAAGTTTCATAGCCTATATACCTGCTATAAAGCTGCATTAATTCATTTCTTTAGGCACTTGGGGCAGTGAATCCAGCTGGTAACACAATATGGATATATAACACCTTATGGAGTCTGTCTGTCTGTCTGTCTGTCTCTCTCTGTCTATCTATCTATCTATCTATCTAGCCATCCATCCATCTTCCCTGCATTCATCAGCTAGTTGCTAACTTTGCCTGCCTGCTGTTTGGCACAGGACTGGTAGAATATTTATTTGAGCCTTTTTTAAGGAAAAAAAAAAGTATTCCTTGAAGCAAAGTTAATAATAATGGGCCAAAAATACACAAGCAGGGTTGGGTCATAATGCTTTTTGGATCATTCTGAGGAATTCCTTTCACATTACATAGTTTATTCTGTTGCTCATTTTCATTTTCAGTAGGGACAAATGGACTTAAAGGGATACGTCACCTTTTTTTTTGTTTTTGTTATTTGCCTCCCACCCGAGTTCCAGACGATGAAATAGATACCATTCTGTCTACTGTGAGTGCAGTGACGAGGAAGAGGCAGGCAGAGCTCACTCCCTGCTAATTAGCTTAGCTCAAATACTGGCAATTAATGGGAAGTGCTAGCCTGTCTCCATCTAAAGTCATCAGACAAACTTTCCAACAACTCCAAATGGTCCTGCTTGCTTATAGTGACTTAACATTTTACCAAATTATGTTATTTTTAGACTCAGATTAACATTTTATGTAATTTTAGAATCAAATATGTACCGGGAGTAAAGTAAACTAACAGTAAACGTATTTGATTCTTGTGGTGGAGGCAGGCTAGCACTTTCAACTAACTACAAGTATTTGAGCTAAGCTAATTAGCAGTGGGTGAACTCCGCCCTGCTCTTCCTTGTTACTGCATGCAAATAACAAAAAGAAAAAACTTGCCAATCCTTTGAAGGCTGAGTGTCACAGAAAGGTCAGAAAGTATTGCAACAAGGACCAGGGAATTGTTGGTTTTGGTCTTTTCATAGGACTGTTGGACAAAAAGGAAAACATAGCCCCACCCTCTGAACAAACTCCCAGGCTAGTCAAACTTACTTAAACTAAGACAAATTTTTACATATTAATGCAAACTGTTAATTGCAAACATCTATCAGCATATAATTACAGACCAATTTTGAGTTTAACTTTGATTAATGGAAATATTATACTGTAGTTTTCCTGTGCAATGAAGCTTTAATTTTGACATTTCAGGTGATCAAACTTTTGCTTTACTCCCAAATAAGTGCTTCAGAGATAATCTGGTTTAACTACTGGCTCGTTGCATGCCTTTAAGGATTTGGTTGTTCATTTCTTGCCTCATTGGTTTTTGTTGTTGTAATGTTGCCTTGTTCCCAAGTCTTAACTGTTACATTAGTCAATACACAATTAAGAATGGTGGCCAAAAATGTAAAAATTAGACCCAAGTTTTAATAAACCAGATCTCTAACACTAATAGGGTTGAGCACATATCTACATGTACATGCAGGACAGTTCACTGACTGTGATGAGTGTCTTCTGCCTTCCATTCAGTCCCCATCAAACTTTTTAAAGTGACATTTTGGGGAATGCATCAGCCATAATGGATCTTTTTTCGGAAGGCAGCAGCAAACAAATGAACTCATTTACTTTTCATGAGCTACAAGTCAGATCGTTTATCACATCCCTCCCACACGCACACAATTTATTCAGATTTGTCTGCCATCATGCCACGTGTCATATTGATGGCCCTTGACTGAATGTTACTCTATAACACAGATGGTGCAGAATAACAGCCACACACACCATTGCCCTCAACAGACAAACAGTGCAACATTTTGTTTTCTCTCGTGGTTTCCTGGCCACGTGGCATCAAGCAGCACCAAGGTGAATTGATTCCTGATGCTTACTGGCTGTAGTTTGTTTTCCGGCACTTCGTACGTAGCCATGCTTGGCCTCCTGGCTTCATTTACTGCATGTGGCAGTATGTGTAGGCCATTTCTCTGTCAATAGTGCCATGTTTTTCTATGACAGGGGCAAAAAGACACAAATTGCACTACTATCTGTGTAATACAATATATTAGAAAGGCTGTGTTCCATAACTTCTATTTGTGAAATATCCTTTGCAATAGATTCTTCTGTAGGTCTGATGAACAAATAGTACCATGTACCATATTCCTTACAGGAGATTATATCCCATCTCGTAGGCATCCATGTGGTGTGACAGTCATGTTGAACCGACTGACGTCTTCTGTCACAACTTTAAAACTGATGTCTGTACAGTACACTCCAGCATGGCTCCCCGCTCTCTTCAACACACAGAGAAGAGATTGTGGAGAATTGTTCAGAGTGAAATGAACATTTTACATAACATTTTACATTTGTATGTTTTTTCTTTTTCTTTTTTTCCCCCTCTCTTTTCATTTTTTTAGTGCGTGTGTGTGCATGATTTGGTGTGGATGACTCACTGGGTTTACACAGCCTGGGTGAAGCCATAACACACTTGAATAAAAATGATGAGCCTCCTTCTGAAACTCTGTCTATTCTTACTGCCTAACCTCTCCTGCTGCTCCACTGAGAAGTTATTTTAAATCATAATAATTTAAAAATCACAAATTGGTTTTTCATTGTTGAAAACAGTAAAATTCAGGCCTGGAGCAATAGTATTACTTATTCATTAAAACAACAGTTTCAGTGAATTCTGAATGCACCATAGGCTAGTTTCTCAAACTAAACTGATTAAAGATCAACTTTGAATTTACTCATACTTGAAGCATTTTTTTTTTTTCAAAGAACCACTTGGGGATATTTAATTTACAAAGCTAAAACTAATGTTTTTCTTGAGTTTGCGAGACAGTTTTTAAACCAAGGTTTTTAGATGTGTGGCCTTCTAATGTTTCAAGCTCAGGGAGCCGACCTCCTCGAGTACCTGCTGATAAATAAAAAGAGACACTGAGAACAAAACTGAATAATTACAGCCTTAAATATTCAGACTTTTGAGCAAGGATCAGATCAAAGTGAAATAATCTTTGCTGTAAGAGAAAAAAAGAAATAATCCTCTGCTAACACCAATCACAACACTTCTGTTTTGCTAATCTAACCTCTACTTTATTTTCAGAATACTCATTGAATAAATTAATGATTTGGTAAATATGTCTGGTGTTTGTCCAGTAAATATGAAGTTAGAAATGAGTCAGCTACCTTAGTTTAGCTTAGCATATAGACTAGAACCAGGGGCGGGACACTGGTCTGTCTCACTCCAAAGGTAGCACAATCTGCTGACCAGCACCTTTAAAGTTCACTTACACATTAACTCTTCCTTGTTTCATTTGAATAAAGACAAATGTAACAGAAGATTAAGTAATGAAAACGTTAAATTAGGCAAGTAGGTGATATTTAGGAAGTTTGGGACAAAGCCAGGCTAGCTGTAGCCATCTCCAGCCTTTGCAGTAATTAAGCTCTCTCTATTTCTATCTTAATCCTAAAATGTACAGTTTGTAAGAGTGCTGTAAAATGTTATATAGCAGTATTTTTTTTACTTAAAAAAATCTTTTAACCAACTTCAGACCTCTTCATAACCACCAAATATTAATTTTCAGAATTTTAGTACATTAAATGCCATGATACTTAGCAGATACACCAATGCTTTGAGAGGAAGAGTGCATTTCCCAAAATGTGGAACTGTCTGTCACTGGAAAACGCAACCATATTTTGATCCATGAGTAAAAGGTTAAAAAATCAGAATGTATAATTTATTCGATGTGCAAAAGAAATTAAAGGGTCCAATGTGTAGGAGTCAGTGACATCTACAGGTGACGTTGCAGATTGCACCATACAGACCATCCCTCCACTCGCCCTCTTCTTCCAAGCAAAGGGGAATCTATGGAGCCAGTGTTTGGTTTGTCCATTCTGGGCTACTGTAGAAACATGGGGATGCAAAATGACCCCACTGAAGTGGACCCTCTCCCTCTGTAGATATAAATTGGCTCATTCTAAGGTAATAAAAAACAAGGATTCTTATTATCAGGTGATTATTAGGCTATTAGATTCCATCTCTGCCATATTCTACAAAATGATTTTTACTAAATCCTATACCTTGGACCTTTAAGTATTATGAATTATTGTTTTTATTTGTTCTTTGCAAAGCAAATGAGAATATTTGAAAATATTGGTGCTGAACACTGGGCCAAAAAATGTTCAAAAATCCATGTCAGAGCAATTTTAATCCTGGCAGAATTTGGCTCATAAAGGATCTTGCTGTCCAGTCGCCTCCGTCTTCCCACCGAGTAGAGTGTAGTGCAGCTGGATGTTCAGTAGGTGGGAGAATGAGCAGGCAACATCTCTTTTTCTTCCTTCCCACACCGCAGTAATTATACTGTCAGCTGTGAACGTCAGGCAACGCAGAGTGCGACACAATAAGAACAGTGGAAGAGGGGCGTTAAGGCCATCTCTTGGCGCTAAGCCTGTAATTTTGCATCTTAAATGATCATGTAAGCACAGCCAAGTTGTTCTGCAGCGGAACCGTTTGCACCAAACCAATGATATGATGAAGCTTTGCAATAAACAGGTGCTGACATACTGCTTTTTTGGGGGCCTGAGGAGAGAGACAACAGAGAGCAGGAGATTTTCAACAATGATTGAGTCTGTCTGCCTGATGAAAAATGAATCTGCTGTAGGAAGCACAACTGCTCACTAATACCAGTCTCATCCTTTGCAGGAAAACTCTGCGACAGTCTGTCTCTAAATATAATGAATGAGGCTGACGTGGGAGCGATGGTGCTAAAATTTAAAACAAGCTTCTCTCTGAAAGTGATTAAGATCTGCAGATATTCCTGCAGGCGACACGCACCGCATCATTGTCTTATCTGGTCTGTCTGAAGATATTTACTGTGAAAACTATTACCAAAGCTGGGGCATGGAGGAGAATTTGATCAAAGTTTAACTACAGTGAAGGTTGACAATATTAAGGACATCTCTCTGATATTGAGTTGCAGCACCTTCATTCACAATTCAGTCACTTTGAAGGTTACAAATCCTTCTTTAGCATTTGTGGTGCCCTCATATCTTCCGCTTCCAGACAGGATTTGATTTAATAAGTGAGGTCAGTAAGATCATTTTTACCAAGGTTAAAGCTCTTGGTTTACTTAAAAACAGCATACCTCAACTGTACATGCATGTAAGTCTATTAAACAGTATGCTGCTGAGAGTCCAAATTTAGACAGTTTTCTTTTGACATGTTAAAGCTGTCACAACACTGTTGATATTTTAGCAATCTTTAAAGGGGAGGTTAATCCAAGAAAAAGAAAATTCAGTTGCTATCTACTCACCCTCATGCCGATGAAAGGTCAGGTGAAGTTTTTTAGTCCACAAAACACTGTTGGAGTTTCACAGGAAAAAGGCGTCACAGTAGTTTCCCGGATAATTTAAGTGCATGGTGACAGGGATTTAAGCGCTAAAAACAAACAAAAAACAAACAAAAAAACATCATAAAACCATAAAATGCCTCCATACTGCTTGACAACAACTTGGCATGTCGAGGTTTCAGGACATTCTGATTACTTTGATGGAGCAGAATGGAGGCATTACATGTTTTTATTATGTTCTTTTTTTTCTTTTTTTTTTTTTTTAACTTTTAAAGGTTTTTCACCGTTCAC
>JAQFJA010000008.1:20763848-20774343 GCA_029874485.1 Naso brachycentron | reverse complement strand
ACGATTTACATTTAGCCTCTAATTTCCATCAAGGTAAAAAGGTTGTCAGTATTTTTCTATCTTGAACTGAATTTGATAGCCTGTGTTTTTCATAACCTGATCATTATGATTTTCTTTCCTCTTACATGTCAGGTGTCCATCCGCTTGGATGGTGAGAACAAGGCAGTGGAGTACAACGCTGTTGGGCTCACAAAGGATGCTGTCAGAACTGTGTTCAAGAACCCTGAAGTTGACAACCTGTTTGACCGCAACTGGCACAAGATTGCCCTCAGTGTGGAGGCCAAGTCTGTGTCTCTGTACCTGGACTGCAAACACATCCAGACTCTGCCCATTGAAGACAGGGAGGACATTGACATCCAGGGGAAGACAGTGATTGGAAAAAGGCTGTATGACAGTGTGCCAATAGATGTGAGTCTTTCCCTGCTTGTGGAGTTGTTTATTACACTTGTAGGTTGTGCAGGCACTGGCAGCCTAGAGATATTGTAAATGTGTGCGAGCCAAGGTTATTTTGAGGCTTATCTTTTTATCTGTTGTTTGTCTGTGCTTATTTAGTTTGACCTCCAGAGGATGATGATTTACTGTGATTCCAAGCATGCAGAGCTGGAAACCTGCTGTGATCTACCCCACGGACCTGTGAGTAATTTAGGCAACATTAACACTGCTGTAGATTAGGCTAATTACAGAATTAGTTTTCTACATATATATTATGAAAGATGCATATGAAGACTGGATCTGTGAATTAAGTTCAAGTAAGTTAACAGTCTGCATAGATTTGTTTCCTTTTGTGACCAAGTTTTTATTGTTTTTTCATGTATTCATACATTTTGTGGGTAACGAAACGTAGAGAAGTATAATCATAATTAATGCACAATCAGTTAGGCTTAACAAAGTTCATCAGTTGAGTCAGAAAGCTCATATTCCTGTAAGTTAGTCTCAGTAAACATATTAGTTAACCTAAAAGAAAATGAAGCACACAAATATACGTACATAAAGTGTTGACCTTGATCTCTAGATAGCTACGTGCTTTGTTACCTCCATCAGTATATATTTTTGTCATTATTTACTTTAAAGTAGATTTGTAGATTTGTTTCTAAGTGCAGATTAGTTTTATATTGCTGCCTTGTCATTGTCCCATTAAGCTAATGTCTAATTTAAAACACTCAGTTTCTAGCTTGATAACACACACAGCCACTGAATAGCCTACTAGTATCTACAAGGGTTAGTACAGGGTTAATGAAATGTGTAAACAATGAGGCAGGTCATTACTGCTGTGATAGTTAGCTACTAGCTAAGCAGCTAATCTCAAAAACAAAGCTACTGAGTTCCCACTCACGAGAGTACATGAATTAAACACATTGTGGCTGAGCCATGTCTTTCATTTGCAGGGGTATACATTTTTGTTATCATGCCTGGAGTCTCTGCTGGTTAGCTAATGTTAGCAACCTTGCAGTGAAAACAAGATTCGAAGTCGCTGCCTTTGTTAGCTAAGACATAACATGTAATTTCCTATAAACATGTTTTTTTTTTCATTAGTCTCTGGATTAAACAAATAAGATAAAACTTGTCAATTATTTGGTAGGTGTATTTTTTTTGATATTTTGAATCAAGCTAGCTATTTGCCCCCATTTCCAATTTTTATGTTTAGCTAATCCCCCCTGGCTTAGTGCTACACTATTTTTGTTTCTTAGTGTCATACTTACAGTGTGGGCATGATATTGCTATAACATTTACTAAAACACCCATTGTCAAGTCACAGTTGCTTAATGCTCATAAGATTATCTTGACGCCTCATTTAAATGCTTTAATTTTTTGTCTGGTGATCACTGTTGGTTTAATTTTTTTTTTTCAGTGCCCTAAGAAAGTCGTTACAGAGGCCCCCCCTCTGGCGATCCCCACACCAACACCCACTGTCGCAGAGCAACAAAGAGGCTCTCAAGTGAACTGCTCCTGCCCTACCGGAGAGAAGGTAAATTCACCTGACTTTACCGACTTCACCCCTGTCTATTATTGCCATGGATGAGTGGGAATCCTTTCTTTAATGGCTTTCGAAAGACGTCTGTATTTTCATTTCTCACAGGGAGAGACTGGCGCACCTGGGGTTGCAGGTCCTAAGGGTGAAAAGGTCATCTATCATTGCCTTTAACTACTTGTTTTTGTTTGTGTGTGACAAAAGACCACTCTTTCATTGTGTTCCAGAGTTTTTTGTTTCTGCATTTTTATTGTGTGAACATACGTTTTCAGGGTGACACTGGCTCGAAGGGTGCCAGCGGACCGCCTGGAATCAAAGGAGAAAAAGGAGAAACTGTATGAATTCTTATGCGTTCTCATTTACAAGTGCTGTTTTTCTAATGGCGAGATAACAGCTAATTGATTTAGCGTTCTCAGCACATCGTATTAATGTTATGATAGCTTCAAAGTTTTGTTGGTACTGTAGATATTCTATCATACAGATTTCAGTTATTTAAGATTGCATGCCTTCCAGCTATCATCTTATCTGCTTTTCTTCTTGCCTCGATAATAATTGATCCTTATCGATTAATTATTTGCAGGGCAAAGTTATCTCTGTCAAAGGTGACAGAGGTGAGAAGGTAAGGAAACCTGTTCCTTCTGATGCCGCATGAGCATCGTGTTAATCTTGTCTTCGTGCATATTTGATATGCATGCAAATCTTAGACACTATTTCCTTTTTCCTACCTTTTTGTTTTGTGTTTCTCCTCTGGCCTCTTTTCTGTGAGAGAGTGGCAAGGAAATGCTCATAGCTGTTATTGTCAGAATTACAGGACAGGTTACCACGGAGGATGTGTAACAGAGAGAGTGAGCCTATGCAGATGCCCACCCAGTTCAAATCACAGCCTCTGCACTGGCTGGCAGTGCCAGCTGCGAGTCTTGGAGTATAATTTATTCCTTGAGACAAAGTCCTCAGCATGCATCATTCAAGCTATCCAGAGAGGGGCACTTAAAGCCTGAAAAAGGCTACAAGAGGCCTGGAAGCCAAACATAGTCTTCTCATCTTCTTATCTACTTTGGTTTTAATAGTTTTGAGAATGCATTTTTTGAATAATACAGTAATACTATACAACAGTTCTCTCTATTTAAAAAAATGGTAAGGAACTTGCTTATTTTTGACATCAGTAGTGCAGTAAAAGAATTAGTAAAAATTATTAAGGACAAATTGTTTAAGTTTTGTAGTTCTTGCTGCTGGAATCCTTGCCAGTTTGATGACACTGCATTAAATCAAACTTTAATGCAGAGCATCCCTGTTGCTTTTCTTTTTTTTTTGACTTTCTGCCTGAGCATCTTTGTTCACTTCATCCAAGAGAAGGCTGCAATTTGTTGTTGCCAACTTCTCTAAAAAGCTGATGCAAAAACATGACGTAAGCCGACTTTAAGCTGTGGTTAAAAATGGCTATGTCGGTCATCGAGTCACATAGGGAAAAAGTAAATTTACTCGGCTTATATTGCCTAATTGCATCTTTAACGGTCAAGAAGAGGCAATTCCCTGTGTAGAACAATCTTATAGATAATGTCTTATTTCGTTAGAGGGCAAAGCAGAGCGGAGGCTCACTCCTAATCTCTGTGATGAAAGAAATGACGTATGTTAAAATGATAAATGCTCCTAAAATAATTAAAGGACAACCTTGTGTGACTTGTAAAGTGGTTTATGAAGCAGAGGGAAGTCTTGCGGTGGGCAAGACCTTGTGGTACTGTGTAATTTAACAGCCATTACTTTTCACTCAGTCCAGCTTTAGAATTCCAAGGGAATCCTCAACATATAACATCAGTGTACAAACCAGAAGTGAAGCAAACAGAAAGCTTTTGTTTCTTGAGTCTTTGGTTGGATGTTTGTCTAGACCAAAGTGGGTCTTGGTGAAGCTGTTGACAGCTGTTAGCATATTCTGGTTCCCAAACATTTACTCAAAAGTTTTTATGTGTTTTTGTGAAACTCTTTGTGTTCTGTTTCTAACGTTAACTTATGTCTTTTGTCCAAATGTCTGTGTTACTGTGTGTTTCACTGTTGGATTAATCAAGTCAATTCTAACCTTACATCTGTATTTTGTTCTGCATTAATCCTCCACCCGACATGTACTAAACCGTGTTCTGTGATGACACCAGGTTGATGCTCAGACAGCACGCCACCGTCGTCTCTGTCACCGGCCATCCTGCATGCTTCTGTATGAGTCCAGTCAAAGTAAACACTTGCCTTCTGTTTACAGGGTGATAGAGGCAGCATAGGGTTGACAGGTGCTCCTGGACAAAAAGGAGAGAAGGTGTGGCACTCGAGAACCTGGACTTGTAGAGGATTTCTTTATTAAGTTAAATCTTAAAAGTTCACATCCTGGTATTAATTATGTGTTTCTAATCGTCTTACAGGGTGTTGGTGGTGTGCCAGGTATTGATGGCTTACCTGGAGACAAAGGAGACAGAGTAAGAAGTGCAGGTTTTCATATTTCAGTCTGTGAAACTAGAGAAATATAAATGTTTTCATCTGCATGTGTTTTTGTTAATAGGGTGAATCCGGAGTGGCTGGTGCTCCAGGGCCGCCAGGCTTAGCTGGACTAAAGGTATGCTAATGTGATCTTCCTATTTTTGATCCAGCACACATGCATTTTGCTCATTGTAACAAGGGTTTTAAAATAGTGTTGATGCGGGTAAAAAAAGGAAAAAAAAAGGATATCTTTAGTCATTCTGGTTTTTGGCCCTGATCAGAGACACACTTGTTCTGTTCCGTGGGCGTACATACGTTTCTGGACAATTACCTCTCAGGCTATTATTGATTTCCTGTGAAAAAGAGGGGCAGTTTGGTTGACTTTCCTTTGGACGAAGCAGCAGCTGGTGAAGGAGCCAGGAGGGGGAGAAGGGAGGGCTGCTGGCTCAGGTTTGGCCACTGGACTGTGACAGACTGCTCGACCCAGGACTGGAGGGAATGATCGCCCTCTTTTGATACAACACAGGGAATTCTACAACACTACTAAACCTACCCTCATGGGACTGTAGATGCATGTGAAAGACCTTAAGAAAAAAGAGATCACTGCCTAACCAAAGCTTTGACATGATATAGTACCATTATTACTAAGATGTGATTTTAAGAGCATTACCGTACAACGAAAACGGTTGCTGAAATATATCTGTATAAGGAGATGAACAGGGGTGAAACAGACACCTATAACCTCATTGTGACAACAATGGCTTAACCATTGTTGACTAGCTTTTTAAATATTCAGCACACGCTAATGAAAATAATATTTTCCAAGGAATGCGTTTGATGTGGGTTTTTTTTAATTCCACTTTTAATAAAAATGAATATAGTGACCTTGTGCATCTCAGTGAGAGGGATCACTCACAAAGATGACTTTACAAGAACTAACACCAACTCTTCAGCCTTTTTAACTCAATGCTTGGCCTCAGTGCCCAAAAACTTTTATGTCCCAGCTAACTATCAGATGATAGACAACTACCGACAACAAACAGCTGACAGAGAAAGGTAGGGACTAATGCTAAGTTGACAAAGATCTAGTACGCAAGAAAAGACTTTGACAAGTTGACAGAGACCAAACCAGAGCAATAAGGAGAGTGAAAGTTAGATAAACATTCATCAGGGACCAGAATGGTAATGTTGATAAGCTAATTAATGCTAGAAAAGCAGTTGAGTTTGAATAAAAATGCTCCTGCATAGTTATTATCTTATCTTATCTTGTCTGCTGTTTCTTTTTTGTGCTCCAAATAGTTTAAAAAATATAGAAATATTTATTTTATTAATAATAACACTGTAAAGCTAAGCAGTGATGACTTTTCATGTTGATTATGATGTGATGTTCAAGTACAAGTTTGTGCAAATGAAAGAGGGTGCACATCCGTGCCAAGAAACTTTGGGCAGGTGCTGAGCCGGAAACGTAACTGGAAGTAAAAAACGTTTCGAGCACAATGCTCTTCATCAGACAAGCCACTTGTCTGATGAAGAGCATTGTGCTCGAAACGTTACAACTACTGCCTCTTTGCTGCTAATAAATTCACTGCATATTGGAGCCCTGCGGTGTGCGAGCCGTTTTCTTCCTTTTTTACTATCAATAAAAACAGACAATACTAATAAATCAAAAATATAAACGTTTCTTTTCAGTAGAAATTATTTGTGTGCCTCTGCTTGACATAATGCACAGTTAAAATACAGCATGCAGCTTTTTGTTCAGTGAAGATGTTTGTTGATCAGGTAACACGCTGAAGCGAGACAAACTTTGAGACTGTGTGCCTAATATTACAGTACTGATGTTCGCACATAACAGCAGCAAAACTGATGGACAGCTGATCCAGATGTGACAAAAGTTCTCAGCTCAAGTCGTGGAGTCGCAGCGCTCGACATGTCACTTCACAGCCTGCCACACCTGCAGCTCCGCGCTCCCACGACCATTTTCCCATCTTCACAAGGGAAAACTGGGGTGGATCACGGGGGGTGGGTTTGTAGCACACTTTGAGAAGCCCTGCATTAAACACTCATCCATCTACTAGTAAAATAAATCAGTAAGTGACTTACACTTACCTTTATTCTTACCTGTGTGCCAAGACTGCGTAAAGTAAGACACAGAAACATCGAGGAACACAGTGGGATGTAACGAGAAGCAACTGGTTACTCATAACTTTCTGAATGAAAAGCGAAAGTCCGGTACCGGCATTGCGACCAGGCACACCTCTGGTCGCTCTGAAAGGGGTCCTACTAGGTGACCACTACTATAGGTGACAAATATGTTTGCCTAAGTGTAAATGTATATAAGGGGCGCTTCACTACAGCCTAAATTTAAATGCAGTTTGATTTTTTTTTTTTTTTGTCAGCGTGACAAATTGCAAGTGTGATGTGAGAGTGTGAGAAAAGGGTAATTTGCGTGACTCTCACACTCAGTGCGTGATAGTTGACAGCTCTGGTTAAACACCCCATGAAACGGGAGTCAGAGTGTAAGTGAAACATGCAGCAAATTGGGCATCCCTTCCTCCTGATGCTAATAGCAAAGCTTAAGGTTTCGTATCTTGATTACGTTACCCGTTGCTGTGCAGCTTGAGTTCTAAACTGAATAGCGTGCACAGTCTGGCTGTCATTTATTTTCATTTATAGCCCAATCAAACATCCTAATATGGTAATCACTTTGTCTTGTTGCTCGCCCACACCTAGTCTCTAATATCTCTTCATTGATATGGCTGGGGGAAGAGGAAAAGTGGGTCAATACAGTCCTTGCTATTCTTTCCAGAACGCAAAGGACATAAGTACGAAGATGAACATTCACTGTATCTTCTACATTCACATGTACTATATCTGCATGTCAGGTTGCCACATCTTATTTGAATCTAAAAAAAATCAAACTTAAAAACAATGCACAACATTTTTATTTTACAATCATCTGCTCTATACAATAATGGTTTGCATAATTTATCTAGGCAATGTGTATTCATCATATGTTGTATCAGGTGTTGTTCAAAAGGATCTTTTTGACTTGAAAATATAAATGAAGATATAAAGTTGGAGACTCAATTAATTGAACTCAGATATGAATTAGGTATTTTACAGTTGCATACCCTTGTCCCCATCCTCACCAGGGTGGGAAATCAGCACCCGCCACTGGCCAAATGTGGCCTTCATACATTTATGAAGATGAGTTTGATCAAGCCACAAGCCACAGTGGCGGGTAAAAATTTGAATAGGAAAATCCAAGACAGAGAGCATTCAGTTGACAGATAACATTCAGATAAGTTACACAACTGATCTATCGGGGCAGCAATGTGCCTGTGCTGCCACTAGTCTGCCATGTTTTTCAACTTCAGAATTTGAAGTTGGAGGCCGTCAAGGACCATGAAGCGTCTACATGTCACAAGGAGGTGATATGCATCGTTCAAGGACAGTCTGCTCTGGAGAAAACTGCTGCAGTGAGTTTATTGTCCAGTGTGAAGACAGCCAGCATGAGAAGCTGAACGTACTTTTCAGATGTCCCCACCATCGGCCAAAAGGGGAGACCCTTTTGCAACTAGGAGTGGCTTTGCAAGTAAGTACTACATTTACTCTTTAGCGGTCATTATGACATGTTAGATCACTTAACGTTACAGTAGCACTGAACCAAGCACCCACTGCTGCTTGGGTGGAGGTGAGCAAGTTTACCAATTCATAGAGTTAAACACAGGTAAAAAACTTTTTTTTTTTTTTTTTAGAATTTTATGATACAGAGAATAATTTTAAATGAAATTTTTTCAAGTGACAGTATGGTGGTGTTTATTTATTTATTTTTTTTTATTTTTTTTAAACTAAGACAATGTTACACATAAGTACAACTGCAAAATGATGGTTGGTTGAAAAAAAAAAAATAAATAAATAAAAATGAGTGGCTGGTAGAATTTAAAATCCACCAGCCAATAAGAAAAAATAAAGAAAAAAGAAAGATTGTAAACATCAAGAACTATAAATACAGGCAGGTGTGTCAAGTGTTGTGCTGGTTCTCTCTCTCTCTCTCTGTCTCTCTCTCTCTCTCTCTCTCTCTCTCTCTCTCTCTCTCACACACACGCGCACACACACACACACACACACACACACACACACACACATCTCTAAAATCCAAAAACATCTTTCATTTATGTTAAAGTTTTTTCCTTCAGTGTGGATTAGATTATTAGTGGATTATGGTGTCCTTTTTAACATATTTTCTATGATAAATTAAGCTTAAATATCGAAATAAACAGCATACATATGTGTGTGTCTTGGTGCTGAGTGGTGCTTTGCATGCAACAAGCGCATCCAGTGAGTGTGCCTTCAGTCCTGGTTTACTATTTGCCCCTTATAATTTAAACCTAATGGCCTGAAGTATCAGTTCCAGACATCTTTTGCTGTCTGGTTGAGTCACCTCGTAAGAGTCACTATTATATTTAAAACAGATACAATGATCAAACTTAGGCTACCATAATATCAGTACCCTACAGCCATTTACGTTAATGTGTTTGACCAGGCTTGGCTCATGGTTTATCACCCAGCGGGCATAAGCTGATTTGATCACTTCAGGAGCTTGAAGTATCTTATTGTTACATAGCTAGAAAAGCCAAATAAAATAAAAATTTAAAAAATATACTGAGTCATTGTGACTGTTAGTTGAGTATTTTATGTTTTACTAGGCTAAAGGAGGAGGGAAAAAAACCTAGCCATACTTGCTGTCTATGACAATGCATGTAGTCAGTACATTACAAAATCTTACTCATTATTCGAAATGTAGTGTGTTACAGACTGTAAAAAACTTAGTAAACAGATGGAGATCATGATGGAGGACAAAGGTGTCAGACTGCATCCAAGATGAAGTCTTGACATACGTTTCCAGCTGGCTGATCAGAGAGGTGAAGGTGGACCCACTCCTCTCCCCGTGCAGCAAATTGTGTGGAACTGCTGCTTGGTCCGACACCAACTATGCTGTAACCCTTGGCAACTTGAGTTGGTTACAGCATAGTTGTTGTTAAGAAAAAATGATACATGGATGATGCGAATTTGATTGAGCCATTCAAAATGAAATGAAGAAGCAGTCATAAGGACGGAGGAGAAGATTGCAGAGTCCCGGAAGATTCACTGGGCAGAAAGCAGCCTCCACAAGACTGAGGCAGCAGACTCAGACGTCATCTCTGTCTTTGCAGATGCTCATCCAGAGTCTTTGCCCTGCAAGAAAAGATAACAGAAAAATATGCAATGTAAGGCACACCAACTGCAAAGTACAAGATGGAGATGAGAAATTTGGAATGTTTTACAAACTAGTCACTGATGTTTACTCCATATAGTTCATTAGTATAGTATGTCATTGTCATGGTCTGGGTTTTTGTTTGTGGTTTTGTTAGAGTTTTCTTGTGTTTTCCTCTGTTCTCCTCCACTTCCCCTCCCCCTTATGTTTTTATTTCAGTGTGTGTGGCAGAAGGTGTGGCTGGCCTACTTTCTACCTTTCCGGTCAGCCGCTGAGGCACACCTGGTACTCATTGACAGCAATCAACCACTCCATAAAAGCCTGGTCATCACTTCGCCACCTTGCCAAATAGTTCCGCTCAGTAGCGCTTACCAGTGTTTCTGTTGTTTTCTAGTGTTTCCAGTCTTTTTTACTCCAGTGTGATCAGTCATAGCTCCTTACTGCATCGACGAACCTGCTTCTTGTTTTTTTTTAGTGTGTGCCTCACTGCATTTTTGTCAGCTGCCTTTTGTCCAGTCTCTAGTGTATTACGCAGTATGTTTATAGAGATTCAACTGCTCATCGCCAGCCGCCTCATTGCCAGCCAGCACCTTTTTTTTTTTTTTTTTCTGTGCACCTGTTTTTTGCTTGTTAATCCGCCTGTATATTAAACCATCTTTAACTGCTCTCACGTGTCAATCTCTGCTACTGTAGGTCCAAACAAAACCAGAAACTTGCCAGTTATAGTTTATTGCACAAAATGTTTTATACACTGTTAAAAGTGAGCAAACATATCTACCAAAACAAATAAAACAAAGAAGAAAACTAAGGAA
>JAQFJA010000008.1:20659161-20678293 GCA_029874485.1 Naso brachycentron | reverse complement strand
ACAGGTTGTGCTGACCTGTGTGTGTGTGTGTGTGTATGTGTGTTGGGGGGGGGGCACATATTGTGTAGCTTCTAGAGTAAGCCATACATTATAAAAGGGATCTATGTAACAATAGAAAGGTAAAAATACACTTTATTGTTTTTTGAAAGAGCCTGCTCCTGTTATGTGGTTATCAAGAGGGCCAACTCAAGCCTTCATGTTTTCTCCATGCCTGAACGGGTTTCCTGCCTGAAGGTTCTGGATGAAAACATGTCCAAAGATATGCTGATTAATTGGGGAACCTAAATTGTCCGTGTGTGAATGGTTGTTTTTTCTCTGTGTGTCAGCCTGCCAAAATATCCAGGTTGTTCTCATCCTCTGCACCCTGCAAAGCATGAGCATTTTGTAGATAATTACTGGATAGATGATTTTTGTTAAAAGCAACCTTTAACCAGTCCGTATGTTAACAAGCATGTGTTTGGAATATTTGCTCTTTATCTCCTGACGTAGACGTGGAGTCTCTGACAAACAGATAAGGATTTTCTGGGAGTTGTAATTCTTAAGACAAACAAAAGCAGGTTGTTGAATCTGGGGGCGGGAACAGCACAGTGAAAACAGTCATATGGAGAGAAAACGGCTGTTGCTAAAAATAAGTCTACCTCAAAATGGGTTTTTCTTTTATCAGACCTTTAAAAAAGAAGTTTGTATTATTTTGATTACATTTTATTTTCTGCAAGATTTTTGCAATTTAAGCCATTGTTGTTTTTGTTTTATTTTTTGTTTTTTTAAACTCTTAACACTCAACAAGTTTTTAAAAAAACAACCCAACCAATAAAAATCTTGCTCAGAATTTTTTTTCTTTCCAGAAAATTTCCCCCCAAAATATGAGCATAAGATTAATAAAGAACAGACATTTAATATAAAAACATGGAAGTCTAAATTTTGTTTCAGGGTCCTGTTGAGCCCTGAGGGGGACACACTGGACCCTGGTAGAAACAGTCTGAAAACAGGCTTACTGAAATCAATATAAAAACATTTTATTCTCTGCCAGTTGTTTATATTGTTAATAAGACCAAGAAAAAGACCAAAACCAACAATGAATCACTACCCAGTATTGCCTGAGTAGCTGCAGGCCTTAAAAAATGAATAAATTTAGGAATTGTGTTATAATAAAACATTACTGTACATCATTAGTGAGGAAAAGCTAAAGCCTGAGTGTGACTGAAATATACAGAGATGGATGAACACATAATTGGATTGTTTGACAATGTAAAAATAAGAATAACCCCACACTGCCCCTGGAAGACCTTGCTTTATTCTGCATTGATTAGATGCTTTATCATCATCATGATCATCATTGTCGTCGTCGTCCAAGGAAACAATTCATCCTACTTAGATGAATGACAGCTGTACATCAGCATGGGTCTGTGCCTCCCTGATTCGATTAACTTATTGATGAATTTTCAGCAGAGGCTGACTATCAGTGTATGTGTCTGCATGCTCCAGCTATATAAGATCGTTTCAGTGAGGGAGAAAGCATATTAAGTCCCAAGTCCCTGATCTCTGAGCCTCCATTTAATCAGGAAGCCTACACAGTGTTCATTCTCTGCCTTACTGCCTACCTAACACGCTGCTGGAGAAGTGAGCATCTCTGAGATCTCTGAAACAGCAGATAACAAATAACCAGGACGCTGTCCTGAATTACGAAGGCAATGAAGCAGCTTTGGCTGGATTTAATCAATACTTGAAGAAACACATGCTGTACGTACACCTGTGTCTTACAGTCTCACATTAAAAGATCTGTAACTGGCTCGTGACATCAGGATGACTGTCGTCATCTGTGGTTGCAAATACACACACAAGCCTTCACTCTTATGTTGCGATTGTGCCAATTTGACATGACATGCAGCATCAGCTTAGAGAGGCCAAACAGTTGTGTCACTTGTTGTCTCTTCTGATGCTAATGTACCACATTAGAGAAGGAGTGTTTTTGCACTGCTTGAGTAAACAGTCACCTCGTTATTCTCCAGTCTTGGAAGGCAGAGGTGGAGGTTTTAATGGAAATTTACTGGCCCCTCTTTCTTCTACAGTTGGCAAGATTTTTCTAATACATCTTCCACTGTATCAGCATTAGTGAAGTGGAGGAGGGTGTTTCCCTGCCAACCAAAAAACAACCTTAAATTTGCACTAATGAAATTTTGGTGTTGGGAGAGAACACTTCTCTGCTCAAAGGAGGTGACAAATCAAAAACGACTGTTGGCTTAATCAGGGCATTTTCACCTTAATAGGAACAAAAATCCCTAAAATAATATTACGGTTGTGAAATGTAATGTTTTGAACAACTGACCCTTACTATTTAGCATTGTGGACTGGGCTACAGCAGTGGCGAAACATGCTAAAACTTTGCCACACACACATACACACGTGAAAAAAGCAGCAACAGGGCAAAAGATTTTGTAAGAAATAAGTGACTGTGTATTAACCTCACTGTTCGTAGTCGTATCTTAAAGCTCCCATATCTGTTAATCTTAAAGATGCAGTAGGTAACTTCTGCTGACAAGTTAGATGTAGCATGAGAGTCGTTGGGAAGCAAGTTTGCGCTGGCTCACATTTTATTTCAGTTGTTGTTACTCTCTGTTTTAAATCCAGGTTGAACTGAGATGAAACGGTTGCAGGGAAAGTTGCAGCGGAGTGAACTGGTCCGTCTCAGCTTCAGCTGGAGCCGACTGACAGTGTGGCTTGCAGACAATCTGTTGTCGGCAGATTCGAGTCAGAACATAAGACACAAACAGCTAATCAGCTCGTACGGACATCCCTTGGGTTAGGGTTTGAGCTAGTGCAGCACAGACTGACCAATCAGGACAGAGAATACAGAGAGCGTCACTGATTTCTGTGAAGAACACAGACAAAAAGTTAATATGCAGATGCGCTTACCCGGCGTGTTTCGACTGCGTCTGGTGCGATGCTTCTCGGTGTGATCGCTTATTGTTCCGATGGCCCATTGTTCCGCCTGCATGTTGAGAGATGCACCAACGGGCCAATGTTCTGACTATTTCTGCTATCTAGCGAAATGTGCTACTTCACGCATGCGCAGTGGAAACTGGTTAAGTTTAAGCAAGGTGTCCAAATGGTTAAGGTTAGGGCAAAATTACTGGGTGGGCTATATGAATCCAACACAGAAGTTAAGTTTAGGCAAGTAATCACTGACCGTTATGAGTAGGCATGTGACTGGGATATAATCATGCTGAAGACATTTGGTTAAGTTTCTCAGTTTGCGCTACGGTAGCATCTTTCGAAAAAGCAGCAGAAATTGACAGAACATCTCTCCGTTTATGTTCATTTTGAAGGGAATGGAGGAGGCAGTGAGCAATTGGATGTCTGTAATATTGGTGCATCTCACAACATGCGGGGGGAACAATGGGCCGTCGAAACAGCAGTGCGGCACCGTGATCGGCCCCTGTGGTATTATTGCAGAATGTCAGCAGCCATGTAACAACGCTGATGAGCTTCGTCTCTTCCACAGGCACCACAGCGTTGTCCTTCCAGAAGGCCAAGGGCATTGATTTTTGGTCCCACCCACTATAAATCAAAATATGATGGGTTAATTTACCTTCCACCTTTTAAAAAAACACATCCCTCGGTGGCCTTCCTCAGGTCATTAAGTCCTCTCCAATGAGTGAGCAGGCTGTAACCGTTTCTCTGTCTAGAGACAACAACAACAACAACAACAACAACAACAGCAAAAAAACCCTATGATTGGGTAATTCTATTTTCTTGGTTTTAGGACAGTAACCTTTTCACTTCTGAAGCAAACCTGATGGAAAATAAAACTAAAATTAAAAATGAAAGAAAATTATTCCTGCATTAATTAAATATAGCATTTAAAGTGTTTGTTTGGCCTTCTCTTTGGGTTCAACCTCTGGACTATAACAAGGAGATAATGGCATTCAAAGACTTTGGAGTGTTGTGCATCTTTTAAAGTTTTTCCACAACTAATTGCACTAGAGGAGCACAAGTGTAAGACATGAACTTATACTGTAGGCTCCTGTTTACCTACTTCAACGAAAGGTGCAGTATTTATCGTACACCTACCGTGCTACCTACCTTATAACGTCCAAGAGATATCAAACAGTAGTCCAAAGGACATGAGGCTCTTTTAGCTAACTAATGCAAGTTTGTGAGGTTACAGGTTTGGTTAAGGAAGATGCAGTAAAGTTAACATTTAGTTAGCCAAACATGTAGGTTAGTCTTCTTTCTAAAAGACTTTCTACCTTTCAAGATGAGTTATAAACTGAGCAGCTATGTCACAACAAAGACTTCGGTCAGACATTTCCCATCACTGGGCTTACAAGTTTACATTGCAATTAAAGACAACAAAATAACAAACTATTTTGTAGCAATCAAAGGCAATAAACAGTCCTTTAATGGGACTGTTTTTGTAACTTTGTTTGTTACTGTGAGATGAGTGTAGAGTAAATTTGTATATTGTGAGTAATAATTTGAATGATTGTATATGCTGAGACTACATATTGCCGTTTTGTGAGGCATTCTTTTTATGAATGGGCATGCTGAGACGATGTATCGTCTATGAATGTTTTTTATCAGACATGTTCTCTGGTGAAACCAAAGGCAAATTTCCACACTGTGGACAATAAAGGTTTCCTATTCCCATTCCTCGAGTCAGCTAAAAACATTAAAAAGTCCGATGGAGTTGTAGTTTCGAGAATTCATTGAAGTTTTCGTAAGCTAAATGAGCTTACTTGGTACAGCTGATCAAGTCTGCCAGCAGCAGTTTTCATTTCTTCACTATTTTGAATTCAAATGATAAATGTCCCACCTTTTTAATAATACACTGTTCGTGCTGCGCACAGCTTGTCAGGCTTAACAAATGGCGCTAGGCTTAGTATGTAGTCAGTTGCTAAAAAATTTGAAAAAATAAAGTCTAAAAAAATAAATACGTAGAAAACTTAAGGCTGTCACTTTTTGTAGGCCATGACAAAGGATTGGTGGTATTCAAAGGATATCTGAAAACTGGAGTTAACTGTAATTAGCAGGAACTTTTACATTTTAGCAGCAGCAGCAAATTAACTTCTCACAATACCCCAGTGTCTAATGTATAAAGACCAGCCTGTCTGGATGAATTATCACAGCTTAAAGAAAGTGGACTGAAACAGTATAATGCTTTAAAGCTAGCTAAGCGGGTGTAATGCACTTAAATGAAGTTTCTCTTCTGAAGGCGTTTCACAGCAATGACTCTGTTTCTGTTGTGACAGTTGTGTGTGTATCTGTGTCAGGTTTTACAACATGCACATGAACGCCAAGCAAGTACTGCACACATGCAAGGATTTTATTTCAAAGCTTTCAATGAGAGGTTATGTGATACAGTCGAATGTAAACACTGTCAGGGTTTCATCTCCTTTTGGTTGGTGACAGCTCAGTTTTTACTCCATTTCATCTTTCACTGCTCCTCCTTTGAAAGCTGCTGAGTATGTAGTTTATGTGTCTCCCCCTAATAGTTTCAGACACTGTGGATTTTTAGTAAAAAGAGACGGTTTAGGTTTGGAAATACAGGGAAAACACTAAAGCTTTCTTTTTTGATTATGGAAAACACTCCTCATATTGGTGTGAAATGAGCTTCATCGAGCCTGGATATGTTGATCACAGGTTCATTTAGAGAATTTTCAATGGTCTCATGCATTTTGGCACATTGACTGTTTGCTTGCATTTGTCTCACTGAGCTGAGGCAATGACTGTAATACTGAGGCAATCAAGATAACCGTCAGTTTAGTTATTGCCAAATAAAATAAAAAGCTGAGCTGAATTTTAAGGGTAAATGGGTAAATTTTTCATTAGTTTATTTTTCTCAACAAGACTGTGAAATTCTGTGCTGTGTGATCACAAAAGCCATAAGCCAGAGGAAAATGTGGCTAACAAATGATCCTCCTTTTACTTAAAATGAAACTAGACAATTTTTTTGGCTTAACTTTGTCATTATGATGTATAGCCTGATTAAACAGTAATAGTGGCTGAAAAATGACACGATTCACTGCTAAATTGGTCTCCAATTAGCCCTGTTTTTACCATGATATTTTCTTTGCCACCAGGATGAGGGTTTCTCAGAAAAATAAAAAATCGCTGACGCTCTCTGTACTCTGTCCTAATTCGCCAGTCTACACTGCGCTTCTTAGCAACAGGTGATGTCGGTACGAGCTGGTTAGCTCACCGGGCTCTGACTCTCTTCTGTCAACAACAGATTATCTGCAAGCCACACTGTCAGTCAGCTCAAGCTCGAGTTGAGACGGACCAGTTTACTCCTCTGCAACTTTCCCTGCAACCGTTTTGTCTCGGTTCAAACTGGATTTACAAGAGAGAGTGACAACAAATGAAATTAAATGTGAGCCGAGATTTGCTTCCCAACAAGTCTCATGCTTTAGTTAACATAAGCTTGCTAGCTCGTTTGCAGAAGTTATCGACTAAAACTTTAAATTTCAAAAATTTTGAATTTTTGTGCCACAAGATAAGTAGACTTGTTTCCTCAGAAATTCCTAATTGTCAAAATGCAAATCTTTGAAACAGCACAAAATCGTAGCACGACGGAAGCATCCCTGAAACAAAACAGACGCTCTGGGTTACTTTAGACCATTAAATAAAATTTAAAATCATAATTTATGTATAAATTTATTTATACATTTTTTTATGTAACTCTGAAAAGAGGACCTGTGTAATTGCCAGTTTTGCAGATATTTAGAATTTAATTAAAGGGCAATATTTTAAAAGAGCAGACCATGTAGCAGATCACATCATACTAATTATACAGGTACAGTAATAATGACAACGTACCAAACGGCTGACATTTACAGTAAGTGAAGCTGAACTCAATTCAGCTCAAAGCATGAGAGACACAACAGACACAACAAAGAGAGCTGTTTCCAGCCGCACACATCAGTGCTTGTGCCCTGAAATAATTCAGTTGTAGGGTATTGTTCATTTTTCCAACAAATACCTGAACGATGAGGGTAATAACTATATTCAGGCGAGAGATGAGCCTTGATCGGTCAGTTCCGTTTCCCACGATGGACTGCGTGAATCATATTATCATAGGGAGGAGAAGAAGTAAGAGTGTGAGCTATTATTATGTTATTTATTTGTGTGATTTGTTTTATTTACTGGGTGTCTTGTCTTTTGACAGGTGATGAGTGGGATCATACCATGTCTGAAGTACAGGGAACACTGGAGTTTTCTGTAGAGCTGCACAAGTTTCACAATGTGGATCTCTTCCAAAGAGGGTAAGCAGCTTTTCCCTGCAGAAGTCACATTTTAAGTGCCATGATATTCTTTTGACCTATTGTCCTCTAAAGTTTTACTTGAATTTGAACTGAATTTTCAACTCCTAAATTTGTTTGATGACAAAAACAGAGTTTAGTACAATGATTTCTAACTGTACTTACAATGAAATCGCAGAAAGTGCCTTTAATTGCACCCTCAGCCATAGTATGACCGGACAGTATCAATAATTATTTCTTGTATTCAGTAGTTCAATGAGCATAAAAATATGTCATTTCATAAAATCTTTGCTAATTGATTGAGTGATTTCAAGTTTAAGACAAATTGTTTTGAACTTTATTTGGAATACATCACCATCCCTCCAACTGATTAAAACATTGGTATTGTGTTGTATGCTGCCACTATGTGCACTGTGATATGAAAATGGACAAAAGGGGGGATGAATACAGATGACTCATCCTGGAATGCCGAAGGAACAATTTGATTTATTGGGTAAACTAAAGCGATGCACTTCTCCACCTCTTTTCCTCCTGCTGGAAAAAAGATTATGTTCTTAGGATGTACTCGCTCCAACCCACTTCCATCTGAGCTGGATGTTGTCAGGCCTGTTTGAGCAAGTACCCATAATCCCCTGAAAATGTATGTCAGGGCATCATGTGGCTCAATAAAATGGCAGTTTGCATTTCAGCATGGGGTGAATGTACCTGTCATCAGCATTCAGAGCATCACATTACCCTGCCCGGGCAAAACACAGTCACTACTTCAGAACTGAGCTGAGACCAGAATCAGACTCTCTGACGTGTTGCTGCAATAACTACAAAATTCAGAAATCCTGCAGGCTCTAAGGATTTCACTGTCACATGCACGGCCAACAGGACAGCAAAAGCAAGAAAGCCTCGTCAAGTTAAAGCTAGCTGTGAAATATAAGATGTAAGGCGTTGTGATTCACGTTAGCTCAAGCTAAAGCCTAAGTTTGCATGAACAGATTTTATTAATTCAGTTCGTTGTTCATAAAATAAAATACAGAAGCTGTTAAATTCGACCATGTTGGAGGGAAAACAAACCAAACTAAAACAAAGCATTAGCATCAGAAACTGCTACAAGGTAAGTAAGCCAGCAGATTACAGCTGCCATCTCTGCTGTTGACGCTAGTGTAGTCTGTGCAATTCAGCAACCTGAAGGTCTCTTGTAATATGTAAAATGCAAATTAATACATTTAATTGCATTGTTTTATTATAAATATAAAACTATCAATAAACTATTAATCTGAAATGGCTAAAATGGACAAGAAATCTAAAAGAACACATTTTGTTTGTGCTGCATTTTCTGTGTTTTTAAGCCAATGCCGACACTCCAGCATCACTTGCCAGAGGTCCCTCTGTACATTCGTACATTTATCTGTCCTTGTGTCCAATTTTTTTTTTAAATTATCTCAGACATGCCCTGTCCCAAACATCCACTAGCACTTGGACAGGATGAACTAATTAGATGTTGGTGGTCAAAGGTCACCGAGAGTTTTTGGATTTTATACACTTCCATCCATCCATCATCAACCCCTTATCTGTGGTCGGGTCGCGGAGGCAGCAGTTTCGGCAGGGGGGTCCAGATGTCCTTTTCCCTGGCCACATCAGCCAACTCTGACTGGGTGATCCCGAGGCGTTCCCAGGCCAGTGCAGAGATATATCTCTCCACCTGGACTTGGGTCAGCCCCGGGGGCTCATCCCAGCTGGACATACCTGGAGCACCTCCCTAGGGAGGCAACCAGGAGGCTGGCTCCTTTCAGTGCAAAGTTCACAGATGACTGAACTTCTCATCTTATCCCTAAGGGAGACGCCAGCCACCCTCTTGAGGAAACCCATTTCGGCCACATGTATCCGCGATCTCATTCTTTCGGTCATGACCCATCCTTCATGACCATAGTTGAGGGAAGGAACAAAGATTACCCAGCAGATCGAGAGCTTTGCCTTTCCACTCAGCTCTCTTTTTGTCACAACAGTGCGGTAAAGCGAGCACAAAACCGCTCCAGCTGCACCAATTCTTTGGCCAGTCTCCACCTCCATAGTCCCCTCAGTGCATCCATGTCCTTACCCCAAGTGAAGGAGTTCAAATATCTTGGGGTCTTGTTCACGAGTAAGGGGACTTTCATACACTTGATTACACAATTGTGTAAAAGGATAAAATGAGGAAGTGATGACACTTTATATCACTGAGGTTGAAGGTCAGTGGTACTGTGACATTGTAATATTCAGCAAAAACAACTTTTATGGAAGAGAAAGAGAAAATGTGACCTTGTTTCACATTTGATAAGACACCGAACAATTGACTAATTGTTGGTGGCCACCTTGAAACTGTGCTGATCGTACAGATTTTTTGTGCTGCTGTTTTTGCAAATCTGTGTAAAGCATCCAAGTCCTACAGTTTGTAGCTTCTTTGCAGCATCATCTATATTATTATTCTTTTTGTCCTTCTTCTCATGGTTTTAGCTGATATTGAGCTTTAGGTCATTGTTGTGACACCATGTGACAAAGATTTCTATCAGTCCTCTGCACTCCTCTGTAATAGTAGTTTCTAAGCAAAGACGGCGTGTTTCTCATTCTAAATTATTCACTGGAATCATAAAATATCAAAATAGTGATATCTTTAATTTTACACTAAAAAAAAGAAACAAACAAAAAAAGACATTTCATACTTTCTATTAAATCTCTTCATGTCGTTTCTTTATAAGTCTGTAAACTGCAATTTGTCTGCTGAAAGAGGCAACCACAAGACTGTAATTCTGGTTTAAAACATATTTTAAAAAGAAAGAATGAAGCATCTACATTTTTTTCATCATGTAGGTTCTACGGCAATTATGACTTCAGTAAATAATCAGTCCCCAAAATGGAGGCATTTTAACCTTGTGCTGTGTAGGGGCAGTTCTGATCAGAGGGTGGTAACACATTTACACAAGCATTGACATTAAAACATGGTTATAACACATTTAATTATGGGCTGTAACAATGAAAACATATCATAGTTGAGTATATTGAGTATAAGAAGAAGGAGTGTAAATAAAAGATCTAAAGTCAAACCTTTTACATTTTCAGTTGAGTTTTTCATTTTATCCTGTAACATGAAACAGGGCCGTGTTTATCCAGTGCTACGTCTGCAGGAAGATTAAAACCTCTCATCTGGTCGGCCTCCTGCTCGCTAAAACACCAGCTTTATCAAAATGATTTTCCCTCTCTAAATGGGATGGGCTAAAGCTTTATCATGGTAATCCCTTCAGCTGAGAGGCCACTATTATGTTTGTCCTTACCGGTTGCCACGTTGCTTCGGATAGCAGCAGAGATCTGATGTGAACATTATAGAGAATTGGATCCCAATGTGAAAATGGAGCACAGTGTATTAGGAATAGTTTAGTCACCAGGATCTATGCATCTCACCACTCAGCAGTATAATCGCTGAAATCAATGCAGATGCCTGTACCAGACAGGAGGACCACACAGCTGCACACTTTAGAGGGCCCAGTTGTACACTGATTGCATTAAAAATACTGATTAAATCTGCATTTGATTTGTAAAGAAGACGATAAGGATGACACTTTAAGTTTCCACTAGAGGCAAAGTCAGAGGCTCAAACTGCTTTCAGATACACAAATTAAGGACCCAGCTGCATTTTCCTAATGCTGTTTATCCTGCTTTATTTGTGAAAACAAAATGCAAACCACTGATAAGTTCTGAAATCTATAAACAAACGGCTGGTTTAGATGTAAGCTTTTAAGCCGTTTACCTCCAATAGTTAAAGTAAATAATACTGATGTCCAGAAGCGAATCCAGACTTTTTTAACTAGGGTGGTCTAAGAGAAGCAATGACTGATGCAAGGGTGGCATGTGGGATTTGGCGATATGTCAGTCGCCCTTGCATAGTGGTTTGAAGCACTAGCATGCGCTCATGCACATACAAGCATCATATTATAGTATTAATTTACCAATATTTGTCTCCACTACCCAAGTCTACTTACATTCACCAACGTTACAGTGTTAAGTTTAATTTAAAAGCTTAATAGACACACCAATCACAACACACAGTGGCACCATACAAATGTAAGTAAAGGTTCCATTTTTTATTCTTTTGAGAGTTTTGACTTTAAAAAGAAGGGTTAAATACAAATGAAGAACATCTAATTTGATAATAAGATCTCAGTACAAAAAAACCAACAAATTAAAAATGAAGCCTGGCTAACTTGACAAAAATGACAACACAATAATAACAAAAGGTTAAAATACTTTCTTTAAAAAAAACTGGGCAAAAAAAAAATTGAAATGTGCATGCTGCCTCTCAGTGAAGTGCACCTCTACTTGTCAAACAATTCAAACAGGCCCAACTCCGACTGGACAGATAACCAATCAAATGGGCTGGCACCTGGGGTGGCCAATCAGATTAAAGGTTTGGCCTGTGCCACCCCTGGCCACTCCCTAAACACGCCCCTGCTGTAGTTTATTGAAAGTTAGACATTGGGCACATAAATTTTAAATCTTTTCAGTAAGAAGCAGTGTCTGACTAGCAGTGTTGGGGAGTAACTAATTACATTTAATGAAATTATGTAATTTAATTACAAAATAAATGTAACTGTAATCTGTTACTTAGATCTGAATATTTTCTGTGTAAAGGTTTGACTATATGTTGAATAATCATTTTGTTGCTTTGCATGTTTTTAATGTGCACAGTGCCTTTCTGTTGCTATCTCTAGTTAAGGCTGTTTAGTAAAGTTTGGTGCTATTTTGATGCTTTTGATTAGTTCTCTTGTTCGAAGTTGCAGCGTCCCACATCTGCCAATTAAATCAATCCACACTGCCGCTCAAAGCTACCATGCCACCATGTCTACAGATAAAACTGTGTTCCAGCGCTGGAAATTGAAAGACATTTTATTCAGAAATCAGAAAAGGGCTCAAACATAACCGTGCAATGCAAAATATGTTTTACAACAGATAAGATGCTAGTGACGTGAAAGTTTCCATATCAGTGGAAACATCTTCAGGTATGTAGCCTAACTGCAAGCAGTCATATTAATAAAGTCGAGAAGGCTTTGCCAGCCTGCCACACCATGCTACTAATGTCGAGTACTACTGTAACGGTATCACAGCCTGGTTTCAACATTCAGAAACGTTTGTTAGAAATTTAGAAAGGTAATCAAAAAGTAACCAAAAGTAATAAATTACTTTGATAAAGTAATTGAAATTGTTACATTACTTACTACATTTTAAATAGGGTAACTAGTAATCCGTAACCTGTTACATTTCCAGAGTAATCTTCCCAACCCTGCTGACTAGTTTTCCCCAATGAGGGAAAAACATCCCTTATTTTTCTCATCACCCCTCAAATCTTTTTTTTGCTTTGCTCTGTTGGTCCCTCGTCTTTAGGAGCTGTTAACACAGTGATGTGACGACTGTGTTCACAGCCGCGCTTTGGTCTCTCAGATAGCCAGTGTGTCCCCAAAGAGCTGAGATGTGCTTTTACACAAAGCTGCATTGACTTGCACTGTCAAAGTGACCTTTTCAGAGACATGTTTTTTTTTTCATTTCTGCCTATAGTCTGGAATGTCATGTCATTTTTTTTCTTAAATCAGTGAGACTGTACTATTTTGTCGTCCATTTTAAAGCCCTCTGCTGAAATTATATTTCTTTCTTATTAATCCAATTATTTTTAAAGCTGTAAGAACCTAATTTCCCAGCTGGGATCAATACATTTTCATCTTACTTTATATGTGTGCCAGTGCTGCAGATCTGCTGCACTGATAACATGGACAGAAGACTTTACAGCCTTTGAATAGCGGTGCATGTCCTTTTTATTATTAATAACCATTTGCCCATTATTCTTTAAAAATTTAGCTACATTTGTGCAATTCATGCTGGATGTTATTTAACATGACATAGTTAACTTCTCATCCATGTCATGAAGAGCACGTCTGAATGGTAACGTACAAGGACAAACGCACTTCAACGGCCCAAAACATTTCCATTAAAAGACACGTAGACTATTTTTCCTCTGCATTTTTTTTCAAGGTTCGTGTGTCGTTGACTCTGTATCATTTCTGTATTATCAGCATGTTTTGGCGTAATGCAGCATTTATTGTTTTACACGAAGGTCGTGTTTTTGAATCGGGTCCTTGTGTGTGTTTGAGTTTGCATCATTCCTGAAGCTGCAGCATGTCTCTCCTAATGGAAATGTTTTGGGCCATTATATCAGTTGTAGCATTGCTTTAGGCGGCCAACACCTCTGGAACTGAAAAGCTGCTCTTGTTAAGATTCTTAAAATAAACCTGTCTTGTCAATACTGATAAAAAAACGAATCTATCTAGATATATGACCACATGGTCAACTTGAAGTTGGGTCACACAAATCACAAATGTGATCATGTTAATATTGCAAAAACCCAAAATACTTTGAAATTAGATTGTATTTTGTCATGTTATATAGGGATAAAGGTGACCAAAGGCCACTTTTTAAATGTGTCTGAAGGAACTGTGATGATGGTTACATGAGATCATTTTCTGACGTTTATGTCCTAGTTTTATTTTTGCAAAAGGTAAAAAATTAGGGCTGTTGAAATAGCCACTGACATGCACATCTCTCATGGTCAGCAAATGGGATTTGACAGTTAAACATACTGGAAAAAGTAGCTTGAATCCAGTTGGATAAACAGTATATGTTTACATTTGCATAACATAACTATTTAGCTAATGTATGTTCTAAAGTTCAGCTGTTCAGCTAAAACTTGTCACTAGTCTACTAAAGTCTTATTAGAGTATGTAGTGAAAAAAATACCAGCTGATAATAGAAAACTGGATTCAAGTAACCTTTTACCTTCCCTTTGCCTTGTTATAAAGCAAGACATATGTATATAAATAAACTATGTAAATATATATGTATTGTTGATAGCTCCGGGCTTTTGGCTGGTATGTTATTCATTTAGTCCAATTTTAATTGCGACTTGTGTGTTTTTTTCTGTCCCTCAGGTTCTACCAGGTACGAGCAGGGCTGAAGGTCTCACCTCGAGTGCCCCACAGACTGATAGTGACAACACAAGACAACACAGGTAAGGGGACGTGATGTTCACATCCTCGCACACGCACACACACTTATTTAAGAAAAAAAAAAAAAAAAAGCACAGGCATTTGTCTTAAAACACTAACTTCATTCTTGTGTGCAGATAGGCTGTTTTTGAAACCTTTACTCGATGAAGCACATGTGCAGAGAATTCTTAGTTTTATCAGCCATAACTCAGATTCAGTCATGGATGGATCATGAGACAATGGGCCTGTGGGCACGAGGATGTAAAACGTCCCCCACCCCTCCAACAGTTGTCCAGTGGCGTGTTTGTGTGTGTGTGTGTGTGTGTCTGATATTGTTTTGTATTCCTGTGCTGTTGTTTGTGTCACTTTGTGCTTGTTTATTTGCAGCGCTAAATGTCAGCTGTAACCTTAAACTGATACTGTGGCCCAGGGACCTCATGACCACTTGGACTCATGGGGCTGTGCCTGATGAGCAATTCAGCCATCCATCCATGAATATGTTAAAAAAAAAAAAAAAAAGCTTTCTGAACAAAAACAAGAAAACTGATGCATCAGAGACAATTTGCTAGCTCTACTCCAGCACAGCAAATATAATTACAACAGAGCAGAAAATTCTCAGGTGCTGTTAATACTGTTTTGGCTAATAGTTGAGATTTAGTCAAATGTCATCATGGGCCTCAAATACTGACAAATAATAATACTAGTTTCATCCCACTGCTTCATCATATTTGATCAGTGGTCCACGTCTACATCACATCACGGCACAGAAGATTAGATTACACACATTTTCTTGTTCATGCTTATCTTTAAATTCTTTGTTAAAACATTAAGGTTTCAGTTTTTGTGTTAAAGTGCAAGATGGTGCAGGGAGCGATCTTATTTTTTGAGCATACTTTTACATTATCATGTGGAATATGAACATTTTCAACAACTTTCTCTGGATTGTAGTCATCTCACAGATTTGCTTTATGTCTTGGCTATATTTCTTTCAAAATTCTTTATATTGGCTTTGAAATAATGTACTATCACAGGTGGTGAGGTAGAATAATCTCACAACAGTAGGTATGGGATTCAGCCTAGGACCTATCCACCACCAACACCCCACCAACCCTGTCCTGACAACTAGATTATAAAAGTAAATAAAGTAATTAAATAAATGAATTAATAAAAAGTAATTTAAAAAAATAAATTATTCAGTAAATGAAACAACAGGAAGATTCAAACATAAATAAAAAAAAAAAAAAATGAAAATGAGATTTAAAAAGGGAATAGAGATGAAGTAAAGTAAAGATGATGACAACAATATTAACAATGGTGGAGGGATTGAATTTTTACTTTGATTCGTGAAGTGTCAAATATATATAAATGTATTTCTAATATATGTGAATTCAAAAAGCTTAAATTAGATATTTGACTCAGGCTTTCTTAAATTAAAAATATCCACTGATGCAAGAGGAAGAAAGCAATATGTTTTTTAAGTTCAGTTTATTGAGGTACAGTGGATTTATCCCAGAATGCACCAGAATAGTTTACATTGATTGCAGAGCAAAGACAGAGAATAACAAGTAAATGTGCACAATAAGTTCCCTTTGTCTTATAATGAGGAATTTAAGGCTTAAAGCAGCGCAACAGAGAGCCCAAAAGTACAGCTAATCTGAGAATGCCTCACCTCAAAGAAAACTGTTAATCTGTGACCATAATGTTAAAGCTGTAAAGATTTTCACTAATGAAATTAAACTTTTTTTTTTTATCAAATATTTGTTTATTAATTAAGATACTGTAGATAACAACAGCAAAACATCCACCCAGCTCAGTAAACGGGTATAAAAACGACACTTTGCTTCATGCTCTGTGTGTTTTTCATCTTTTAATTCCGAAAAGCAATTATTTGCAGATGGTTTCCAGATTCCTCACATGCCTTGTCCTCTTTTGTATTCATGGGTTGTGACACAGTGTCTCTGAATCAACCCAAGCATTAAAATCTAAATCTCTGGCAATGCAGGAAGCTGTTTCATTGGCAATACTCATTCCCAGTAATAGCGGCTATTTTTAGCTTGTCCATGGAGATTTCTGTGTGTGTATGCGTGAATGTGTTTGTGTGTGCATGTATGTGATCTAGCTGTATTTGTGAGGACCTATTCCTTACAGTGCAGCCTTCTGTCCTTCTGAGGACATTTTGGACTGTAAGGACATTAAGGTCCTGATTGTGATTTCAGGTTCAGATTCACTGAACATTCAGACCTGACATGTAGCGCTACTGTTTAAAGTCAGAAACACCAGATAGACAATGTGAGATAATGTTTCAGTTTTATTGTTTTCACAGCTACAAGAGAACCAACGTTTGTGTGTTCGTGTGTGATGGCAAGGACGTGGCTAATTGTGAAGTCGACAGTGACAGTGACTCACGTCATTTTGAGTGTTTTTATCAGAAACACGGTGACAGGATTACGAGCAGGGATGAGTGTGTCCCACACCTCATTAGGTCACGGTGGGAGACAAATCTTAAATAGCCCGTAATGGAAAAGTATGCAATGGAAATGGTAAAAATAGCAGTTCAGTCTTGCTCTCAATAGTCTATTTTTAGTGTGTTAAATCCCAGAGGGGCAGTTTTACACGGTGTCAGGCGAGGAAAAGAAGGAAATAGTACAGCTGGAGACGGCTTCAGTAAAACACAGAGTTTTGTGATGGTCCACTGCTTAAATACATTCTAAGCAAATACAGACAAGTCTGCTTCAGTTTATACATGCGCTGATACAACAGTCAATGTTTTTGTGCTTTTACTCATGCTGATAATTATTCAAATAATTGATCAATATAACACTGTGGTCACATGACTAATTGTACATGAAGGGGTCAGTTGGACTGATGAACTCTGCCGTTATCCTTGGTTCTATTTAGCACTTCCGGGTTGCTCATTGTTTTTTTAATATTGATGTCATCATTGTTGTTTTCAGAGGCCGGCACTTATTTCATAATAGAAAACACTGAACACTGTCTGCTCAGCAACAAACAGTAGACAAACAAAGAAGCAGATGAATTTAGCAGAATAGTCTGCTGCTAAAGTGCCCTATGTTTCCCTTTAGCTGGTGGAGACCAAAACAGAGCAAATAGGAGTAAAAATATCATCTTACATTCATCATGTGTACAGGAACAACACTCCAAATGATGAAATGAAAGTGTTCTTCTTAAGCGTTCATCCTATCAACTAGGGGTGAAACAAAACATCAATTTGCATTGAACTGTAAATACACACGTGACAGTTCGGGTGCACGGACTGGTACAGACAAAGCACTGTATAATTATACAAAGCATAATGTATTTAGACTGATGAATGTAACACAGAATCAAATTCACATACACAAGTTCCACCGGAAACCTGAAGCTGCAGTAAGCATTAACTAAGTTTAACACACGCTGATTGAGTTAGAGTAGTAGACCTACGTGCTCCTTTTAAATCTTGTAATTGAGAGGCTTCTTTAAACTTTCCAAAGTGCGTAGATTCAGCTCTGTTAGTGAAACGATTAATTGTGCAGAGGTCGTCGACAGTCAAAACGATTAATCCAACATTTAAACCACAGCAAGCGAGGAAGAGGCTAGCTCTGTCAAGCTGCACACAGGAAGTCACAGACACGGCATCAAATCCTACAAATTTTTAAAAATAAAACATCATGTGAAAATTGTTTCGTTTTACTAGATCACCTGCTGCATCCTATGACATATGCACATATGCATGTGTTGGCGGTGTCTTTCTAACCTGAGCCCGGAAGCAAAAATAAAGATGGGAAAGGAGGATGATGCTATGGTGAAACTTTATACCAAACTCACACCAAATTGCGATCTTAACCGAGGTGTGAAACAAGGTGTGAGCTGGAATCAGGACGTAATTAGCTTGCTAAGTGTTTATGGGTAAACAGTTAGCCTGGCTCTGTGAAATTAGTAATGAAAGTCCACCTGAAACAGCATTTGGGGAGTTTCAAATGTCTGTATTTTGCCGTCTGTCTGGTATCAACAGGATATACAGGCTGGAAAAAATATCGATAGGAATTTGATTGGACGATTGAAAGATGGGACATATCATAACAAACATGCAAGATTACGACGAGATTCAAGATACAGAGTTTGAAGCTAATGTTGGAGGACCACTCGCCTCCTTCATCACCCCTGTTACTGGAGCAGGAACAGCAGGTGGTGGTGGAGGCGGACGAGAGAGAGGAAGAAAATGTCGCCCTCAAAGTAAGGCCAAACACGTTTGAGCCTTTGGCCTCCGACAACAACCAAAGTGGATCTTGCTCTTGGCAAGATGACAAAAGTCACTTGACTGTTTTGTTGTTGTTTTTTTTAACAGGAAGAAAATGTGATTGAATTTTGATATGAAAATTCTAAGAAACTTATTTTTTTGTAATTTTTTTAGGGAGGGATGTGATATAAAAGGATTAAAAAGACATTTTTCATTTCAGGTGGACTTGAAGATATTGCATGTCTTTTGTTTAACCCACTGAAATATAAAAATGACTAATTGTGATTTTCGAAGGTGTTTGCTGCAAAGCATTGCAACCTATCTGGTCCACTGACTGCAATCCTATACAGTACCAGTCAATAGCATAAGTGACAAATAACAAACACAGCGGTGGTTACATTACAGTTAGGATCATATTCATATCGTAATTGAAGGGCTGCGGCCCTCCCCTCCCCCTTGCAGCTGCCTCCACAAGGTCATGTATTAAGCCTGTACACCTCTCAGGCTGAATCCTGAGCGTAAATGCACCAGTCGCTGCTCCTGCCGGTCGAGAGGAAATACATTACTCATCCAAAGAC